>NJDD01000543.1:477714-494316 GCA_002245505.1 Calephelis nemesis
TGTTTTATACTAAGTAAATGATACATAGATTTATTTGTTTCTCTTTGATGAACAAACTATAATCAAATGATACAACGACCTTAGCCTTTATTCATAGGTTTGCTAACTTGTCTTTAAACTTCTTTGATGGACCAAGTAGGGTATGATTACACGATCCAATGAACTTAGAGAACTACAGTGAAATTCGATTTTATCATGTACTAGCTGTCCCGGCGAACTTCGTTTCACCCGTTCAGTATGAGAAATAATAAAGTATTATTTTTCCCATTTTTCCTGCAACTTTCCCGGTTTTTCTTTTCGTAAGAACCTGCTCCTGATCGTAAGTAATATAATAATAATAATAATAAAAAAGTTAGCTAAATCGGTCCAGTCGTTCGGAAGTTATGCGCTTACCAACACATTTAGCGATTCATTTTTATATTATAGATATGGTGTTGTATGTTTGACGTGTCTGTATGTGAGTTTCTGTGGCGTCATAATTGTTGATCGGAGAGACTGATTTCGATGCGATTTTTTTGTTTAAAAGCTAACGTGATCTAGATAGTTCTTACCTACATTACATGTAGGTTTCATCAAGGATTCTTTTTTTCACTAAGCTGTCTTAAATCTCTTCGATGCACAAAGTAGGGTATAAAGGTTACAAGGTTATAATTAAGCGATCTAATCTAACTAAACCATAACAATAATAATATCGATATCGATAGTTATTATCCTTCGTTCATAGATTTACCAACATTTATTTAAATCTCTTCGACAAACAAACTAAGATCTAGGACGATGTAATGAACTTACCGATGATAATAGTGTCGATATCGAAATAATTATTATTCTTCGTTCGTAGATTTAATAATATATTTTTAAATGTCTTCAATGAGCTTAGTAGTCTTAGTACCTACCTAGTATATAATCGAACGAGCTAGTGAACTTATCCATAACAATAGTATTATCGATAGTAATAATTATTATCTTTCGAGCATAGATTTAGTTACGTATCATTATTTAATGATGAACAAGGTAGGGTATAATTGAACGATCTTAAGCACTTACCTTAAGTGAAGTTTTATCCTAATTATCCTTCGCTGATAGATTTACTAACATATTTTTAAATCTCTTACCTAAAGTGAAGAAAAGTAAATCTGACGAATTTACCTAAAGTGAAGCTCCACCTTATTTACCTATTCTTCGTTTATAGATTTACTGAGTAGGCGTCCACAAACGTAAACAAATTACATGAGATATTTAAGGGGGGGAGGGGGTCGATTCGAATCTCACCTAATCTTACGTTGGGGAGAGGGGGGGTCTCGGCAAATATCACCCAATTTTTTTTTTGCTTCAATCTCAAGAAAAATATGCTATCTTAAGCGTAATCGTAATACGATGAAGACCATTTACTAATTCCTTAAAAAGAAAATAATTTCATTCATTTCTGCTGTAAGAATCCAATACGTTTAAATAAGAAACCCACATTCTGAAAAATCTCACGTGAGATTGGGGGATGGGTGAGGGGATTGAATAAAATCTCACGACATCTCACCAGGCCCCCCCCCACTGCTCAAAAAATGTAAAAAAAACTCTCACGTAATTTATGGACGCCCCCTTACTTGCCTGGTTCTTTCGACGAAAAAGTTAAGGTAAAATAGAACGACCTAAAGAACGTATTATTACGACATAACGAAAGAATTATTTATCCTTCACATTACCTCTGATCACTGATCACTTATTAACTTGTTCATGGAAGAGATGTAGGTACCATGGACAAATCAATAAGTGATCAAACGACCTTACCTCATGAAGTTCGATCGTAAATATACAAAAATAAAAACGAATCGGTAGTAACAATTACTCTAAAGTCTCAAAACTAAAGAAAAGTAAACAAACGAAACGAGAGTCGCTTGCTGTCAAATTATTTTGCATGCGACGTATATTTACAGTTGCTTACCCTACACCTAAATTATTAACAAAAACAGTAATAAATATAGTTAAATCAAATATTTTGATTTTGTTTCGAAAGGACGGCTTAAATCTGCAAAACTATAATGTGAAGCCATAATTGACTATTAGCGTAAGGTAGTTTACGTGTGTTGAGGAGCTGCTGGCCTGTCGCCAAGTAAGAAACGGACCAGGTGATGACAAAAATATCACACAAAAAATACACTAAACAATTGGAATCTGTGCTAATATTATAAATTATGTGTGTCTGTCCGTTTTAAAATTCAAACGTCATTTGTCATTTAGTCGGTCATGACTAAAAACCAACTTGATTTTCAGACCGTAATTAATAAACTTTTGTTATCTTATTTATTTAGAAGATTACAAGACAACATATAGACGGTTAAAAGGTAAACTTGGCCAAGCAAGATAACTGAAAAAATAATTAACATCAGTATATAGGTGCAAATTGAATCGAGAAATTTTTCTCCGTCTTTTGACACTTAACTAATTTTCAGTAGTTAAGGCGCTTGCCTTTCACCCGTCAGTATATAATTATTCAAAATTTAACAGGAATAAGTTACTAAAAATATCAAAATATTTTTTTTATTCTTGTTAGAATGTTAGCAATAACTATATAAATCAAAATTGCTTAAAATCCTTAGAGTTAGGTATAATCATTTTACAAAATCAGTATAGTAGAAGTAGATATATTACGTTAATGATCGAAAAATTTACCTAAGAGTAGAGTTGTAGTATTAATGATAACGCATTTAAATCACAAGATTAAAAAATAACCCTCTAATAAACCCATCCTTAATGAGCATAGCTAAGAACTTCGAAAAAATCTACATCGAAATCGATCCATTCGCTTAAGAGTTATGATGTCACAAATTTATACACACACGCTCGCGCTTAACGCACGCACACACACACACATACACGTTATAACAACTTATTACACCCTTCTTTCTAGTTACGTCTCTAAAATTTGATTCAGCGGTAAAAAACAGTCAAGTCAAATCCATAGCTTGAATTATAACTTATGGCAACTTAAAATTTAGAGGTTTTTCACACAATACCAGACACCAAATAGATCATACTCATTTTGTCGGTAGAGTCTACAAAGATGTCATTATTCTACTACGGAACTTGGCTATCACTTCACTTCCAAGTTTTTGGTCGGATATCTATACCAAATTTGCTCAAGCAAAGCCGCACCCAAATAGTATAGTAACATAGAAACACCAATCACAATTTCATCAAGATCTATTTAAAAGATGTTATGTATTCCTTGAACGTACATTTAGTGAAAGCTAATTTGAGGAAGACATTGATGGCTACGCAACTCTGTGCAAGGTGTATACATATTTCTGAATTATAACCTTTGACCGTCCAGTGAAAGGCTGTACCCAGTTTTATATCTAACTAGCTGTCCCGGCAAACTTCGTTCCACCCGTTCAGTATGGGAGATAATAAAGTAATATTTTTCCCATTTTCCCTGCAATTTTCCCGGTTTTCTCTTTATAAAAACCTTCTGATGATACCTATCACAATAATACAAAAATTTGCCGAATCGGTCCAGTCGTTCGGAAGCTTTGCGCTTACCAACACATTTATCGATTCATTTTTAAATTCTAGACTACATACGGTCTTTTCAAAATCTTTTAGATAATATTCTCGTGTCACAATATTATCGTACTCCTCCGAAACGGCTTTGCCGATTTTCTCTAAATTTTATATGCATATTCAGTAGGTCTGAGAATCAACACCTAACTATTTTCATAAAGTCACTTACTCACATAGGTAACTGATTAGGATGACAAACCCCACTTTTTTATAAAATCATATAAAAAAGCGGAACAATATCTGCCGGGTCAACTAGTAGAAGTATAAATTTTTAGATTGTGTTCAATACTTCTATTAACATATACCTAATGAAAATACCATGATTATAATTAAGTCAATGTAGAACTGCAAAAAACTGACGTCGACTTCATCGACTAAGTGATTCATCTACATCTACGCACAAAAAAAATAAGTATTCTTATATTTCTGTGGGATTCCATCGTCAGATCCGAAGTTAGTGGCAATGGTGGCCCGTTGTAAGTACATTCTTTAAAACACAGAAAGAATTTTCAAAATTGCTTCAGACAATATGAAGAGATCTATCAACATACATAAAAAATATAGAAGTTGAACCTACTACTAACTAGCATTTTCGAAGTCTGCTAAAAATGGCGGAAGGACCCGTTTAAGTTTTCTAGCCTTTGTCCGCGTGTCTGAGTTGTTTTTCTTCTCTAAAAATCATTAAAGAATAGAACATATTTCATTCAAACCCATAGACTATCAAATCTATAGAGAGAGCATCCCTTCTGTTGAAGGACGTAAACAACCACTTACAATATTGTCACGTTACACTCAAACTCCTCAAGATGATTAAATTAATACAAAGTTCTATCGTAACGACATACCGTCTTGAAGTACCAGCGACAACTTAACTCATCAAAGCACCTTAAGTGCTGTACGTCTATCACGCAAATCCAAAGACACCGGCTTGCGTACCAACCACAGCAGCCTCAACATTGGAAACAAACCACATAAATCTTAGCACATACGTAATAGAAGCTATTTTCCATTGATTATGGTTTCTGAAGGTCTAAGATAAGGTGGTATTGAATGTAGCAAGGGGCTGTCAAATCAATGATCACTCGATCTTCGGTTACAACTCGATGACCCGACGCAGATTTATTTCGATGAAGTACACAATGTACTTGATAAATTCGTTATATCGATGTCTTGTATACTTTCTCTTGTATTTATTACGCCATTGAATATACGCAATAGTTTACAACTCCAAAAAGGAGTAAATTACAATTCATCTGTATGTTTGTTACGTGAATACTCCGGATATATCGAATAGATTTTGAAAGTAATTTTTTGGTAGTTTTACAGAAATCTGATCAAGTTTCGAAAAACAGTTTATGAGTTTTATATGTAGATTTATTGCATAACATTGCTGTTCATCTTGAGATAAATTCATATTTCTTTCTGATCTCATTTCTGAGATAAAATCATGGGGATCAGTTTTACTAGACTTAAGTTTGAACAAAAAACTGAATTGTTAAGAGCTAAAGTTAAAAGTATTCCGTTATAAAGCATTGAAATAGGTTACCTTTTAGTACTTAAAGTCAAAAAAGTTCTTTGAAGTTCTTATATTACGTGTGTTGAAACGCATTTTACCATGTAAAAACATTTGGTAAATTTAGATCAGACTTCCTCTGGTACATCAAAATTCCTCTTGTAGAAGGGCAGATTTACAACTGTTGTGAAATAGTGGCCTCAGGTTGGCAACGCACCATTACAACCTTTGGTGTCTCTAGACGGCGTGAATTTCTTACCATCAGGAAATCCGTCTGGTTGTATGCCTACCAATATCATAAAAAAAGAAAAAAAAAATGGTTAAAATTTAGGATAACTTTAAAAAAAAAGCTTTAATAATAATTCGTTCCCATCACTAATTATGAAAAATGACTTCAACGTGTGTACGAAGTTGGAGCATCAGCTAATTAGAAATAATAATTCTTCCGCCATTTTGGAAAACATCAAGACAGGTTTTAAATTAAAATATCCATTTGCCGTTGACAAACATTTTTAAAACATTCTCCGATAAAACATAGTTAAATAACCTTCCATGTACTGTCAATAGAGGCTTCAATAAAACTTCTCATATCAATGTAAGACACATTTGCAGAATCCAGTAACAATGCGTTCGTACACAGTTTAGTGCGAATAATATGCATTCAGTTTTATTTATAACATAGTGTTAAAACAGTTTCTTAATTTTTTAGATTAAATTTTCTTAAAGTTAAATGAGGATAAAGAGATAAGTACTACTTTCGGCCAACATAATAAACATTTTTCAGACGGGTAATCTGCAACAATGAATTATGACGGAAATACCCACACTATTCACTACATTACTTTTTTCATAATAATGTCATACGTGACAGATTTTGCAAAGCGAGCGATGTATACGTAACAGAGTTTACAATAAAAAAATACAAAAACCCTAGGGTTGCGACTTATAAGTTGTGAAAAGCAACTTATACATTTGCATACATGCAGTCTTCACATAATTTATGTGTTTGACTAGGAATAACTTAATGTTGATTTGAGATGAATGACGGTGTTGTTTTTGGTTTGAGAAAAAAATCTTTCCAGGAACTTAATCTCGTAGCGTGCAGGTCACAAACTACAGATAAACCTACCCACGACTTACTTTATTAGTTTTATTCTAAATTAATCGCCTCTGTGGTCTAGGGGTTCAGTTGTTAGACTTGACTGCATGAGGTCCCGGGTTCAAATCCCGGGTCGGGCAACAAAAAGAAAATTGGGTTTTTCCAATTTTCTAATAAAAAAGTTGCTCGGGATAGAATATGTGCCCGGTTGGCGATAGGCTTGCCACCTATAACATTGTGGTACTTAGTATCTTTAGCTATTCGTGAGTGCCCTGGTTGTGCCTCTGCCTGCCTCTTCGGGGATATGGGCGTGGAGATCCTTTATTTTAAATATTACGATTTTCCGTGTTTTAAAAAACTAAAAAAATATTTAGAAAAAAAATACTTACCTAATCTAGAATCATTTTGTTACCTTTTGAAAGACATAGCTTTGTAGCCCTATTCATTAAAAAAGATTTCTGCTTGTATCTAATATCCTTAAGTGGCCAGAAAAAATACAAAAAAGCTAAGAATGTCATTACCAGACGAGTCCCGACCATCTGGCAGCCCTGAATGACACGCGAAATCGACAGGAAAGTGAAGATTAACACGGCATGCGCGTGCACATCGTTTCGATCTTTTTGTCACTCTGTTTACACATCGTATTTTATACCGGCTATTTATGTATCCTTCAAATTCCTTCTGCATAATAATTTTCATGCTGGGTCGTTTTCTACTAAATTATATTATTATAGTTATCATAAAAATTCATTGAAATATATTATAGCTGCACCCCATAACATTCAAGACACAACAGCAACGGTTTTGCATGCTTAAGAATCAAAGTCATGTTGAGGAATATTACCCCAACTCTCAGTTCCTACGAAGATGAAAAGTTTGTGTTCTCCGTCTCTTCTGTATTAAAATTTTCGGAAATATCTTTCAGCTCCTCTTTGTAGCATATCTCACGCGAACTTATCAGATATAAATCTGGCGCTGGCTACCCTAAAGCACATCTCTTAATTACAACCATGTTGCTACGAATAACAATAACAACAACCAACCAACCAAAGTTGTTACACACTTTTTGTACGTAGACGGACATTATCTTGCATAAACCGAAACTGTTGGCCCATTTTTACGTAGTGTTAGTTAGTTAGTGTAGTAAGGATATAGCTAAGCTAATATAAATTTCAGGAGTATGGTAGTGTGGAAAAAATTAATGAAAAAAATCGAATTATTAGATTGGAAATAACCAATTTTACCAAACCGAATTCTTCTCTAAATTGTACCTGTTTTAGCCAGTTGCTACGTCCAGAAACTCGTCAGACACGTATTCTCCGAACAAAATGTTTTACCTATAATATTAAAGGTACTTTCCCTTCAAGTGGCATAGTCATGAAACGCTTTTGCTATCAGAGATTAGTAAATATAATTGTCTTTGATGCTATGCATTATAGCAAAATTATATAAAGCTAGTTTGGCTGATGTTAAAAATTTGAAACAAAAACTTTGTTTTTTACGAAGGTAACGCTCTACTACAGTATGATTAGATTGTAGTGAACAAATCCACGTTCAATTTATTTTCTTCGTTTTTATTTCGAATTTGGCTTGGTTCTGGACAATTCAAAAATGGTAAACTATAGAATTGAATGTAATGTGAAATATCCCTATACCGTATTAATTAGTGTATTTTATAACATCGGGCGTTTCATGATCACTTGAAGGGAAATTGCACCTTTTTTGTAAATTGTAAAAAAAGTACCTTCAATTTTATAGATGAAATATTTCGTTGAAAGAAAACTTTATTTAATTATTTCAAACACAATTTAAATTGAATTCAGTTTTTATAAATAATTGCCTGGTTGAGCTGGAAATTGAAACTAGCCTATAAATTCATACCGATCGAAAGGCTACATCATAAGGTATTCATTATTTTTAGAAATAACTAATTTTTAATTACTTATATTATTTTTATTACCAACTTTGACGACTACGGGTATGGATATAATAGGTTAATTACTACTCGGAAATTGTCAGCTTGTTGTCTTTCTATACGTCGACAATTTGTCAGTCTCTGTGTAGATAGAATACATATTTTCCGGTAATTGGTCTCGATCACTATATAGATGAGTGACCTATAACATCTTTGGTGGCCATAGAACCCATTTAGAGACAGCCGCTAGGAAAGCCATAAGCTTGTTCGATGTTTTGTCAAAATCTCTTTCCCCGTGTTGGTCAGGGATCCTGTACAAAATAGACCTTCTTCTTTCCTTGCCAGGCAGCTCGTAAAAGGCGAGCATAGGCTTACCATCACTAACACCGTGACATCTGACTAGATGGTAGAGTTTCGCAGCGACTCGCCTGGATTGGTACCTACCACCGCCTTACCTATTCCTGCCGCCATAACGTCATGACGTGTTCCGGTTCGGAGGGTAAGGTAGCCGGTAAACTTACTTTTGCTCGAGGCCCAACACTCCGGCCTAAGTTTCTCAACGCACCATTTCCACCATTGGTGTCTCTAGGCGGCGTGAATTACTTAACATCAGGAAATCCGTCTGCTTGTTTGCCTTCCGATATCATAAAAAAACTCATTACGCACAAAGACAAAAGCCTTTTTAGAGCATAACTTAATCTACAAGTCCTAAGTATGACACAACCTTAATTTAATACAGTTTCACACACTGAGTCGCCATATTTGGGTTTTCTTTTAAGTGCGACAAAATTTACAACCTGCATCTAGATAAGCGTCTAAAGACAGACGGACCGACACCTCGTCGGATTTATAATGCTATAAACAAACACAGCTATGTTTTACGAGACAGCCAAACGTAGATTGGAATACCAGCTACTGACATTTGGTATTTTTATAAAGATTAAATATAATTATTGCGAAACACGTTCGAAATTAATGTCTCCTTATTTAAAAGGTTATATACACTACACCGAACATGCTGGAGGCTGAGTATGTAACTCAGGTGTCCACTCAAAATGGAAAAGTGTACATCAAATCAGAAATGACGTTATTTGATGTACACTTTTGCAGTGTAAGTTGGTATTGTTGTGCCTCTGCCATGCAGCTCGGCTTTGTTTTTCGAGAGGGATAGGTCGATGATATCCCACAACTAATCCAGGTTAGAACTGCCGGGTTCATCTATTTCTGCCATAACTTTCATCGTTCACTATCATATAAGAACCTGACTATATCTTGCCTAGAAGCAGAGAAAACAGCAACACACATATTTCGTGATTGTCCAGCTCTTAACCAAGCAAGAAATAGACTGCTGGGTGGACACATATTGAATCCCCGGGACATTGAGCTGGTAACTGCCAAATGCATAGTACAGTGCCTAGAGGCTTGAGGAACTTCTGTAAGCTTATTGAATAAGAGGCGTGATAACAATATATCTATCCAGGTCGCAGTAATCCTCGTAGTTATCTGACCCGAACTCTTTAACGTTAATAATCATCCTACTAATATTATAAGTGCGAAAGTGTGCATACTTGTTTGATTGTTTGTTACTAATTCACGCAAAAACTGGTGAACCGATTTTCATAAAATTTGCCACTCGCGTAACTTGGATTAATAAATAGGATAGTTATTATCCCGATAAGCGTTCCTATGGGACCATAAACCACGCGGCCAAAGCCGCGGGCAACAGCTAGTAAAATAATAAATTAGATTCATGTTGTAAGGGGCTAGACAGGCGGAAAAGATGCACATATTATAATCTAAGTATAAATACCTTGGTCACAACATAGTCAAGTAACATAAAAATATTATGGTACCTACGGCTGTCTTTTAGGTACTTACATCGGAAGACCTTGTGATGTTATCCTAAAACTACTTTGGACACATTTGGTGGTGTTAATTATAAAAAATACCAACTCTAAATATAAACAAAAATAAAATAACCCCTACAAAATAAGTGCAATATAAATTGTTCATTCATTCCTGATTCCTGAACGTAGCGCTGCTAATAACGTGCATTCAAAACATTTAATTAGAACCGGGGCTGCACCCTCTGCTATTTTACACTGCTATGGAGCATTCCTTCACAGCAATTAAAGTATTGTGATTGAACATATAATTCTTAATTGTTTGTTTTATAACAGACCGAAAATTTTGCTGATAAAGTATTTGGTATATAGTTAAGTTTTTTTATGATGTTGGAAGGCCTCGAGCAAAAGTAAGTTTACTGGCTACCTTACCCTCTAAACCGGAACACGTCATGACGTTATGGCGGCAGGAATAGCTAAGGCGGTGGTACTAATCCGGGTGAGTCGCTGCGTAACTCTACCACCTACCACCTAGTGAGTTTAACAAAATCAAATAGAGGTTTTACATTAAAAAAGAAAATATGATATATGAAAATATATTGTGTAAAAAATTAATGTTTTTTGCTTTGACTTATAAAATGAATAGCCTTAGATCAGCATTACGCTTCGCTGAGTTTGTGGCTGTATGTTACAAAATACCCGTGTCGTTTTGGCACCACTGACATGCCATGCAAAATCTATTTATGGAAGCTTGTCGTAATTTTTTTACTTTTACTTCTGTACAAAATAATACCTCGTGTTTTCTAAAATTAAAGTGACCTCCGCACTTGACTGATACAATCAAGTGTCGCTTAATTTTAGTCCAACTCTTTCCTATTTAAACACCACCGAAAACAGCTATGTTTTTCTTCTTCTTCTTTTATAAATATAGTTTTCGGTCGTTTTTCACGACTACTTTGCCAATGTCAAGTTAGCTAATTCTTATACAGTCATGTCATTCGTTAAAATTAGAGTTAGAGTAAGTTCTTGACTTTGCAGACTATGTAGAAAGTCATGTTAGGTCAGGGACTTGAGTCAAGCGATGGCTTCGTTACTCAAGCTCATCTAGTGAGATTTGATAGCAGCGAGGAAAAAGACGATACACTAATTTCTTCATGATTATTTCATTTGTGCGCTAAAACTGAACAAAATTATTCTAATTCCCACCTAAATTAGCCAATTTCACTTAATATAAACACGAAATTCAATAAATGAAATTCATTAATGAAAAAAATTACGACTATCTTCATTCGCGATGGCGCCAAAACTCACCAGCAATGGTAAAACATTAAATCTAATCAATATTTGAAAAAAAATCGACATCAAAAGATAAGAAGAAGTGTGACCCGTTAGATGGCGCTACTAGGTTTTTAAAACTTTGATTCACTTGAACTGACAGGTGTACTCTCACACAAGCTTGAATTGAAATCTATGCAAATGCAAAATTAAATTCGATTCGAGTGTAACCGTGGGTAAGTCTTATTATATAAATTTCTGGAATATTTACTATTCATAATATACTGATCTTATATACGATTTTATACACGTATCATTAACACATGCAGACTTATCTCAAAACTACCCCCAAATTTAATTGCGATGGTGTAGCAACAATCTCAGCCATTCCGTCGCGGCCGGTGAGCACAGAGTTTTCAAAGCGCTGACTTGTCCTGAATTAAATTCATCCTAGTATGGTGGAAGGCTCGGGGAAGTGCACCGCTGCCAATTTCCGCCCGTCGCTCACACCGCCCCTACTTTAAACTATTAATATCCAGTTATTATCTTGCAAATTGTTCCTTTATTACTCCTTGGATGTTTCGCTTTGTATTATATTGTAATTAATGGTTTTGAGCCTATCATATTAAATGCTTCAAGTAGGTATATTGTGAATGACTACTTGATGATTAGCTTTTAGCAATGAAAAAAGTGGAGTGTTAGAAATTTGACGTATCTGTGTGTGTCTATCTGTTTGCCTGTGGCATCTGTGGGCCGATGTCGAAGCGGGTTTTCTCGTTGGGAAGCTAACGTGATCGAGATGGTTGGATGTTGATTTTGTAAAGAGTTATTGATCTTTTTTTTTATTTTTATGCTATTTGAGAAAATATGTCTTGATAAGCATTGTTATAATATCTTTTGGACTTAGAAGTCTACAAATCAATTCTACAATTTCGTAAAATACTCATTACTTATTAGGTATGAAGTGAGTGTTTTGTCACCTATGCAGACTAAGTCTTTTTTATACTAATTCCACGTAAAAAGTGCAACTTTTATGCCGAGAAGTCTTCCAAATGACGCAGAACGTGATCGTTCCCACCGCGACCAGACCAAAGTCAGAACTCGGGACAATCCAAATTGTCACGTCCTTGGCATGTGACAACCTTACTTAATGTTTCCTACCACCCACCACCGCGACCAGATTATGAATAGAGTTAGAAACCCGGAAATAAACCAACATGTCACGTCCCCCGCCAACCTCGTCGAAGAACTCACCTGAGTACATGAAATTGCACTCGACTTACGTTTCGACGTACAAATGACACACAGGCGAAACATATGTTGAGTACGATTTTCGAGTTTTGACTTTATTCGTGGTCTGGTCGTAGTTGTAACGATCGTTAGGCTGGTCATTTGAAAGACTTTACGGCACAAACCGAGGCATTCTCAGGAAATTGACTGTACCGTACGAGCTAGCTCCACGAGCTGTGAATGTCTTGTGTTTATACTGTGGTGTCAAATGCAACAGTGTCTTTCAACCCTTAAGCGAGATTACATACATGCTTGTAGCTTGAAGGTTAGATGGCACAAGACAAATGTGAAATAATCTACAAACTTTTGAAATCGGCACACTCAGCCAAACATGCGCGTACACGCCCAACAGCGAAAGTAATTTGACAACTTGGCTTAGTTTCCATACTGTTTCATATTTTTACTGTGCGATGGGTCTCCGTTATCCATTAGTCCAAATAAGAGAAAATAATTATAATATGATTACAAGCAGCATTTTTGTCGTAAAGCCGACAATACTGAAATATATTTCCTTTCGTAAACTTAGAGGTTTTAGAAGCTTCGAATTTAGAGTCGAAGTGCTGTTCATTTTGCTATAAACTAAGGAGAAGAAAAAAAAGTGCCCTTTAGCAATTACCACAGCGTTCTGCATTTTCCCTTTCCTTTCCTAAATATATCTATTGAGATGGGTCCGTTATCCATTATTCCAGATAAATGAAAAATGTTGCTTCTAATCATATTATAATTTAGACAACATTTTTGTGTCATCTGTAATATAAAAATGAATCGCTAAATGTATTGGTAAGCGCATAACTTTCGAACGACTGTACCGATTTGGCTGATTTTTTTTTATTGTGTTAGTTATTATCAGGTGAAGGTTCTTACGAAGAGAAAAACCGGGAAATGTGAAAAATAATACCTTATTATTGCTCATACTGAACGGGTGAAAAGAAGTTCGCCGGGACAGCTAGTACTGAAATATATTTCCTGCCGTGAACTTTTAGAAGGTTTAAAGCTTCGTATTTAGAGTAGAAGTTCTGTTCATTTTGCTCTATACTTAGGAAAAAAAAATGCCCTATAGCAATTACCAGAGCGATCTGCATTTTTCCCTTGATCATAAAAAATGATGTATGTCGAAGCAATCATCCCGATTTTGTAAGAGCCCCCGAGCTACGATTGGGGATTTGCTACACTCAGTAATGGCGGCGGCGGTATAAAGAATCGCATATGAATAATGCATGGCACGACGCTGGGACACGTGGACTGTCATCAGGTGGAGGCTGAGCGACGGTCGTGACTGCAACGACGACTTAATGTATGTTATGACGATTTCGATACCAGTTGTCTTTCATATAAATATTGTGTGCTTGACTTATGAAATATGCTATTTTTTTATGTCAGATGCTAGCGAACAGACACACAGCTCTCTTGAGGTTAAAAAACAACAAACTAAACAAAAAATATAGCCGCATGGAAGGCCTATTGGGCAAGAATACCAGCTACCCTATGCTCCAGACCGAAAGATGACAAAGTACCCTAACTGGGCAAGTCGCTCTACCACCATAGTATTGTCGCTGTTAATGACCTAAGACTTAGGTCCGAATTCAATGTAATGCAGATGGTATATTATGCTGAGTGGATACGGACCAATACAAGGTGGGGAACCCCCACTTCTCTCTTTGCTAGAGACTGTAAGAAAATCGTTTCCCTTGACATTTTCCGCGTTAAATAGACGATAGCCAGCTTTCATTTTCATTTCATTGTAACTCCATCAAATTATTTATATTTAGGATTATGGAGGGTAGGATAGCCTATAGACCAGGGGTGGGCAAATTACGGCCCGCGGGCCGGATCCGGCACTTGAGAGGTTTTAATCCGGCCCGCCGAGGTTTTTTTTTAGAAAAATAATATGAACCTCCTTAAAAAAATTAATGGTCGAAATGTTAAAAGACTATTGGAATTCGAACAATTAAGGTACCTACTAAAACGATACGTCAAACATATATACTGCGTATTTCATATATTAAGACTTCATAAATAGATTTTATTGTAAAAAGGATTGTAAAATAAAATAAAAAATGCCTTATGTTATCTTCATACAACGTTTTGTAATCGTAAAATGTACTGCTATTTTTAGGTGTTTAGATTCAAGATTAATTATAATTTACTGGCCCGCCACTAGATTTTTTTAACTTACCGGCCCGCGGTCAAAAGAATTTGCCCACCCTTGCTATAGACTTCCGCAACATGCCTAACACTCAGGCTACAGGACAGCAACTCACCTATAACATCTATGTTGTATATAGGCCACGGTTGCCTCTTACCATCAGGAGGGCCGTGTGCTAGTACGCTGACCTCTCACATTAACATATCCTCATCGTACTATCCACCACCTACTCTGATTCAGAATCTCGGTGAGTCGCTGCGAAACTCTACCACTAGTCATGGTGCTAGTGACGGTAAGCCCGTGCTCGGCTTTTATGAGCTGCCTGGCAGGAAGGCAGATGGTCTGTTCTGCATGGAGCCCGGACCAACACGGGGAAAAAAAACTTCTTCATGTATTTCGAATGATTCCCCGTCTAAGTTTCGGACGCAGTACAATATCTTAAGAACGGTAGTATTTCAATAATACAAACACTGAGTCTATCATCGAAGCCCGCGCTACTATATAATGAGAACCACGTGCCGCGACTCCCAATGCGGACGTGTCCAGAATGTTGCCACCATTCAATACAAAAAGTCTAGACTCCCGTAATTCAGTTTGCTAATTGTCATTGCCAACTCTATCTTGTTTTTGTGATCAACCAACGATATGGCGACTAGAATTTAAGCGCTTAATTTATTTGTTTTGCGAGGAAATATAAGTTTTTCGAGTATTTATATTTTTACATACTTATGCGCTGTGTAACATTTATATATGTTTTTTGTAAACTGAAATTTTGATAGATTTATTTTTCACACGTAGGTAATTGCTTTGTTCATTGTATCGTTTTTTTGGCAAAAGACAGCGAACAGCACGTGGCTCTTCTGATTGTAAGAGGTAACTACAGCCAATGGACACCTTTAGATTTTGTAGGTGCGTTGCAGTGGCCGGGGTGTTAGGTCAACTGTGCCAGTGTACCGGTTACCCTACCCCCCAGGACGCAATATTGGCACTAAGGAGGTAGGAATAGGTAAGGTAATGGATCCTTACCCTGGCAAGTTGCTGCAGAGCACTCGGCGGTGGTAACTTATTTAGCTTAGATTATTTATTCCGATTTTTCTGCAGGTAATCCTTTATTTTTAACAAAACTGCGCTTTTGTTTCCATGTTGTTTTTTATTTCATCATTGAATGTCGTGAAAGTAACTGGCATCGACATATCTATTTTATGCATGGCAACCCAGACAAACAAGCAACAAAACTTCTTTACTTCGGATAAAAAGTACACTTTATTATTTATTAATTTTCGATTACGCTGATGACATCATCATTAATGATGTCAACAAAGTCGAAACTTTATGCATTATTCAGTATAAGTCAAAAATACCGGTGGGATGTTGATGAAGTTTATGTGGGACCATTAAGGAATTATAAGCTATCTTTTGAAAAACTAATTATCAAATTGCAACAGGTAGTAAGGATATGATTATGAGTCGATTTTTGCAGTGTTTCTGCGCTCAAATATGTATATAAATAGTAAATATATAGGGCTTTCTCAAATTAGTTAACGATATTTTAAACACGGGCTCGGAATGCGTGTCTGGAAACATAAAAATAATAAAAAAAAAACTAATACGAAAAATAAATAAAATATTACAAAAATTAATTCTCGCAATAACGCATGGGGGTCAACGAACTCTCGTTCGCAGCTCACAGCTGATTGTCTCACCGCTCACGGCTGCCACGTGAATTGTCATCTAGTACCTAGCCAATTAATGTTTATTTGTACCTGCAGGCTACTAGATATTATGTAATTTACTATTATCTGTTAAATTGCTAAAAACCCTTAATGTTTTTGTTGTATCGAAATTTTAATCAGTTAAAAAACTTTACATGTCACACAGCACAAATATCTCGGTCCAGTATTTTATTTTTTTATTTAATATGTAATAGGGTATGTGTGCCCATTCGCGTCCACGCACCAATTC
>NJDD01000543.1:494448-524483 GCA_002245505.1 Calephelis nemesis
TTTGGGATGTGTTATATTTTTGTTTGTGTTTGCGTTTATTTTTCGCAAAGTGTTCATGAGTACCTTTCCAATGGTGAAAATTTAATAGAGGATGGCTAGTGTGATCACCTGACCTGACCTGACGCCTCCCGACTTCTTCATGTGGGTAGGGTCGAAGATTGGACTGACGTTGTGAACCTTACAATTGAACTGACCTTGCCTTAAAAAGTTAAAGGAAAGTAGGAAGCTACTAGCAATACTTAAAGACACATCAACAACCGTGCTTATTGAGTACCTACAATGGTGGATATGTTTAAATATGGATGTAAATAGTGTGAATAGGTAGATACGTAAATCATTTTTGTAGTTAGGTGCATACGTAAGCCTGATTCTTATCTTTACCACACGCCTCCATTCACTAGTTTTTTTATGATCAATCAGTTCAAAGCCTATCATTGTGATAGGACTGGATAGGACACGCAATAAATGTAACACACGCGCCATACCTAGTATCTAGGTGTCACGTGTCGTCGGCCGTCGCGCGCGGTGGACGGGTCATTGAACTTGAGCATCTGAATATGAGTTATTAAAAATGTTGTAATTAATTTATTTTAAGTCCGATATTTTTTTTATATTTTTTACTGATTTAGTTATATATTCAGAATGTCCAGGTAAAATATCGTGCACTAATTTAAAAAAAACCTTATATATTTAAATATATACTTACCCCCTTACTAAAAACAAAGTCGCCTTTCGCTGTCTGTCCCTTTCTGTGGTTAGATCAGGGGGGTTAGAATGAACCACCGTCGTCTTGAAACGAACGTTCGTTTCGGGCCGCTTATAAATGTCAAACTCAAAAAGCGTAGAACGTTCGTGCCAAACAAAACGTGACGTCGGCGATAGACGTTAGACGTCTGACAATTGACAAATAACAAATTTGATATTGACGTGTTTTAAGTCGTGTCGTCATAGACAAAATTTTGTTTTTTCATACAAATTCGGTCATTACCCTTCGTTTACACGATATCGCTTCAAGTTATGATTGTTCTAGCTTTATAAAAAAACGATAACGTTTTGAAACGAAACGACCGTCCAAGCGAAACGACGCGATCGCGCCGAGACGAAAGTGCACATTCTAACCCCTCTGGGGGGTAAAGCTAAAGTGCATTTAATATTCCTTGTTTTTTTTGAAGATGTCAAATATATTTCTTTTTCATAAGGAAAAGAAGACGTCTATGGATAGCGCCCACTGTTGACGAGGCGGAGCGTTTCGGGCCGGGGCGCATCGCATTGCAAAGCCCACTGATGCGGGACGGGCCGCATCGCATCGGCGCAAATTTTTGTTACTCAGTACCAAAGTAAAGCAACGAAATATAGAAGCCACGCGATGTTAAAATCGTCAAGTATGGAAAGTTGCGCCATCTAGTATTTGTCATACGAATCTTCAAGTATGGAAAATGGCCCCTTTAGTAGTTGTCATACGAATCTTTAGCGTTAAAATACCATAGTGTTCTTTTCTTAACAATAATATCAGGATCTTCGGTCACTGTGGGCCGCATTGGCGTATGCGCGCGGGGTGCCTCGCGGAAATCCGCCGCGGAAAAATCCGCGCCGATGCGCCCCGGCCCAGTAGTCGTTGCTCCATACCAAATGTATGCAAGCGATCTAGGCAGATTATTGCGCTGCGATGTAGTTCGTGCCGCTATCCTTTAGGTGACGTCAATTTTTAATCGGCCTATCAGAACCACTTCATTTAAATTCTAAATTCTGTAACAGGTCCAGCCGCTATAAAAGGTCGATGAGACCGACTATAAACAGTTGACGGAACTGAAGAGGAGAAGAATTTACGGAGAAACTGCTACCTGCTATCTGGTGCTTGCTGTCTAGTGCCAGCTGCCTGGTTCCTGCTATTTGGTACCCGCTCCTCAGCTGTGGACCCGAGGACCTTGTACCGGCGGTAGCTGTGCCCACCAGTGTACTTCTCTCTTCCTTGCCAGCTGCCCACTTCTGCTGCTGCTCCTGGCTGCTGAGGGAAGGTGCCAAAGGGGTCCCACTACTCTAGCCGCTGAAGCCTACAGCAGCGTTCCTCTGTGCTCCGCTTCGTGCCCAGTCGACAAAAGCCTTGAAGCCACCGACGTATCCCACGCCCATCTTATTTTTCGTTTAGCCGGCAGAAACACAGAAAGTACACAGACATTTTATTGAGACTTTTTTTATCTTTTAAAATATAGTGTTATTTCGTCTAGATTTTCATTTTATGCTCCCATATTATCAGGATTTTCCCTACTCACAACCAAACTTTAGTTAAGTTTGATTGTTTGTTTGTTCTTTTTCTGTTAACATAATGGTGGATGGTAGCTAAGCAACTCAGCACCCACTACGTTACAATCTTTAAAAGTACGCAACGGATTTCAATTCGTTTTAATAGTTAGAGTGTTTCAAGAAGAAGGTACGAGTACATATAGTATTATAGGTATTAGCAACCCCTCACTCACTACTCTTTAAAAGTACGCAACGGATATCAATACGATGTTTTAATAGTTAGAGTGATTCAAGAAGAAGGTTTATAGTACGAGTATATGTAGTATAATAGGTATTAATTATTTTATTTTAAAAACCGTAGGTACTGCAACTATTTTACAGAATATATTTCACCAAAATTTCGTCACTTTATGAAAATGATGTTAGGAGTAAGTGCTGTAAGACCGACAGGTACTAGCGAAACCGCTGGGAAATGTCATTATTGCACATGGAGAAGCTCTTCTGTTAATTGGTTTAAATCGAGCACCGAATTGTACGCCATTGTTAATTCAATTCTAAATTGCACTCAGCTTAACTATTCGTATAGGAGCCTTTGACACAATGGCGGCTATAGGAATTGAGGTGTACAATGTTTACTGTAGAACTATCGCATAACCATGGTTTTTGCTTCGTTCGTGTAGGTCCGGGCTCCTTTGCAGAATAAACCATCTGCCTTCCTGCCAGGCTGCTCAGAAAAGTCGAGCATAAGCCTACTGTCACTAACACCGTGAAATCTGACTAGGTACCACCGCCTTACCTATTCCTGCCGCCATAACGTCATGACGTGTTCCGGTTTGGAGGGTAAGGTAGCCGCTAAACTTACTTTTGCTCGAGGCCTAACATCCCGGCCTCAGGTTGGCAACGTACCATTACCACCTTTGGTGTCTCTAGATGGCGTGAATTTCTTACCATCAGGAAATTCGTCTGCTTGTTTGCTTCCAATATCATAAAAAAAACATGGCGACCTTTGAATATAGTCCAACGTAACAAGAACCCTGTAGCACCGGGCAACGAATAGGGCTACGGTATCCTCTGCCTGTCATAAGAGGCAACTAAATGGGGCTGGGGCTGTAAGTCAACTGATCGGGTTGTCAGTTGGCTTAAAAAGCAGCCCGGGACGTAAGGCAGTTTAGCAAGGTCTGACCAAGTGCTGCTGTCGTCAAAGTGCTGAGTGTATGTGCCTGCGGGCAAGTGTAAGGGTGACAGCGGTGCGTTCTTCGGAGATCCCGCAGTCGATGGTCACCGAGAGGATGATCACCGCAGAGGATGGTCACCGAGTTTTAGCCGGTAGGAGTCCGGCTTAACCCGCCACTTCCCCCGATAGCGACAGGTATCCATGAGGAACGTGACAAGTAGTTTGTAAAAAGCAAGCATACCAAAGAGAATATAATCACTACGTTTAAGTATACTTTCACAGATCTGTATCGCCACCTTAATTATTTGCCGTATTTCACTTGCTAGGACTCCCGCATTTTCGTTACCAGTTTTAGAGAGTATAATAGCCCTTTAACACTAAATGAAACGAAAAGAAAGGAACCCACACTCCTTTAAACCTAGAGTTTAAATAGCTAAATTTCTCCTTCTTTCAAGGTAATCTCTGAGCTTTTTTGAATGACGGAAATTTCTTAAGGAGTTCTTCCGTGACTTCCGAAAATAATAGACCAACTGACGAACATAGACACAGAAGTAAATTCTGCAAATAATTAATAACTGTAAATCTCAAAACTCTGAAGAACAAGCATAGAAGGGTAAATGCTACTACTATTTAAATTATGCGCTTCGGCTTTACACTTTTTACTCATTTTACACTTTGTACTTTTATTTTAAATTGGCTGACCTAATCTAAATTTAAGATCAATGATTAATTATGTAATAACAACTCTATATAGATATCTTTAAAATACATTCGGATTTCCGAAGCTTGACGAATATAACCGAAGTTATATACCTAGTTGTCAAAATAATTATATGTCGGCGCAACCACATTAGTTCCTCTGAAAAACTAGAATAGTTAAGTTAAATAATTTGATGATGTCGAGAAAATTAGTTTATAAACCATCAGTTGATTACTTTGAGTCGATTGCGATGTGAAATTAAGGTTATCATTGTTATTTCAATACTTAGCCTAACGACTTGTAAATACCTGCGCTTGCACGTGCGCCGAGCCTTATAAATACGGCTGCAATGTAAGCGATAAGGCATTCACGATTCACCTCTCTGGGACGTCGTTACGCTGCTCGTTAAATAAACGGTGTGTAAAAGTGCTTGTGAAGTTTGTTTGAGAAGACCCAAAATGAGTCATCATCATGGAAACAACAATTGTGACGTCAGCAATGATGACGCCACACTTTTTAAAAACGCTACGGACGTCCCTCATTCGTCATATATAATAAATAGTAATATTATTAATATACATATACCATATACATAAACGTGTTGGTCCGGGCTCCTTTGCAGAATAGACCATCTGCCTTTCTTGCCAGGCAGCTCGTAAATGGCGAGCAAAGGCTTATCGTCGCTAACACCGTGACATCTGACTAGGTGGTAGAGTTTCGCAGCGACTCGCCCGGATTGGTACCACCGCCTTATTTATTCCTGCCGCCATAACGTCATGACGTGTTCCGGTCCGGAGGGTAAGGTAGTCGGTAAACTTACTTTTGCTCGAGGCCTAACATCCTGACCTCAGGTTGGCAACGCATCATTAACATCTTTGGTGTCTCTAGGCGGCGTGAATTTCTTACCATCAGGAAATCCGCCTGCTTGTTTGCCTTCCTATAACATAAAAAAATAATAATAAATAATGATATATATATATATATAATTACTATAATTACTATAATTCTGAACCAAGAGTATTAGACCAGACAAGTCATTTTATAAAAAGTTTAAGCCTGCTAATGCTAAAGTAAGTTTCCAACTGGTATGGGAACGATAGAAGAAGCATTCAATTTGGATTAATCCGGTGCAAGTACAATGTATCCGAAGTTTACTAAAATAAATTTTAACTGATGAAATTGTTGAAAACTTCATTTGATAAGGAAACTTCTTCTGCTATGTTCCCAAATTACACACATTAATTCCCACTTTTATACTGCAACGCTTGAAAGGTAAAAGTATAGTTATAATTCATAAACCTTTAAAACCTTTGGCTATTTCCACAGTAATATATGTCTTGTTAATAAACTCGGAGTAAAGTACGCCACGGTTCTACCTCGTATTACAGTCTTTATTACAATGTGATAGAGACCATAATATCAACTTAATTTCACTCCTACCTTAGTCCATGTTTGTTAATAAGACGGTAAATGTCTGGCAATGGATATTTTTCAAACAAAACACACGAAAATTTAATTTTAAAATTTGACTAAATTTGTATTTAAATTACTTTGTTACCATAATGTCCGCAAAAACACAATAGATGAAAATTTAAAAGTATACACAGAAAAACTCATAGCTTTTGTAAAATGACGATAGTCTGGCTGTTCAAGGATCTTGCTCATTATTGATTGTTATGCGATTATTACGCTCGCTGTGCAGTAATTATAGGAGCTATATTTAAATCGCCTATTTCGAGTGGTATTATCAGAAACATTCACTATTGGCAAAGCTCCTTTGGTTCTCTGAATCGATTTGTAGGAAGTCTGATAGCTATGTAGAAGAAGCATTTTTAATCAACTGAAACTGGCGCAATAAGTAGTACACGTGCAACGATTTTTTTTATAACCAACTAGCTATCGCCCGAGGCGTTACACGCGTGTTTCATGGTCACAAAGGATCATTTTCTCGGGATCTAAAAACTATCCTAGGTTGTCATCCAAGTTACCCTCTATGTGCGTGCCAAATTTCACAAAAATCAGTTCAGCTGCTTTTGCGTAAGGGAGTAACAAACAAACAAAAAAACAAACTTTTGCATTTATTATATTAGTAGGACTAGCCTAGATTTGGCATACGCGATCTTGCTGTCATATTAATAAACATACACTGAAGTAAGAGTAAAGTTGACTATTATAATATTATAGTCTGTATTACAGTGTAATGAAGACCATACCTAGTTGAACATAGACCCTAGTAGCAGTCCTGATAAACAAGCCATGCCTGCTCTACCATTGTTGACACTCTGTTGGTACTTGCATCGTTTATTGAGTTGTTTGGACTGATGAAGTACAGGTTTATTAGTTTACTAGCCAATGGTTTTACCCAAGTGGATACAATAGAAATATTTGTCAAAATATGCATCAACCTTCCTCTTCAATTACTTTATCAATAAAAAAAACCGACATCAAAATCCGTTGCGTAGTTTTAAGATTTAAGCATACAAAGGGACAGAGGAAGCGACTTTGTTTTATACTATGTAGTGAAGCATCTTCTTTGTAACAATGAACTGTATCGATCACTAGCGAATTTATATTTTAACTCGCACTCGTACTTTGGGAGGTTATTTGGGGGCTAGATCTGCACGCGCTGAAAATCACTAACGGCGAATATTAATAATCAATCCTAATCCAAAACTTGCTATCCAAGATTGATATTTTGATCCATTTTTATGTTATCGCTTGCCAATAACAGATCTATGGACAGGATAAGTATGGCAATTAGGTATAGGATAGGCCGGCGGATACGCAGCTATCTAGATGGCTTGAAATCCATGTTTAGAGATACATTATTAACATTGGCCGTAAGTTTATAGAGGTTGATATAACTACTGGTTGAAGTGGGTTAAGCACTGGCCAAAGGCCGGCCAAAGAACTAGCAGCGCCATGTCATTTTAACTACTTTTCACGAAATTAAGGGAACTAGTGGTCGCTTATTGGTCGAAATTAGACCATTTTAGTAGGTATCTTGTTGATAAGATCGCCATCTTCATTTTGCAAGACCAACTATTTTGTTTCCAAACTTTTTTGTGCGCCATGTGTGATCTTTTATCGTTAACATCAATATATTTGTTTGTATGTGTCATTTGCATCGTATTGTGTGGATGTTTTATTTATTGATTTAATGTACTTTTTAAGCATTATTATTGAAAACTTTTAGCGTTCTGCACTTCTCCTACACATAAACTATAAGTGTGCCAAATTTTATTCTCCTACTTCCGCGTAATTTTCGTAAAAAGGGGTCAAAAGTTTTGGCATCACGTATTAATATATAGATTTCACAAAAAGCCTCTTTTGATAAAGTTCTCAGGGCACTCAATAGTCCTCTATCCAGTCTCCTCGGCGATAGTCTAAATTACCTTACCCTTTCCCCGTCACAGTGTACAGCACGACCTTATAAATATATTCTACTAGCACTTTCCTTTCGCACGGTTATGAAATATACATATAAACCTTCCTCTTCAATTCATCATCATTATTATCAGCCGGAGGACGTCCACTGCTGGACATAGGCCTCCCCCAAAGAGCGCCACAAGTCACGGTCACCAGCCGCTTGTAACCAGCGACTCCCCGCGACTTTGACCAGGTCATTAGTCCACCGGGTGGGAGGTCGTCCAACGCTACGTCCTCCGGTGCGGGGCCGCCACTCGAGAACCTTTCTTCGCCAGCGGTTGTCTGTTCTGCGAGCAATGTGGCCTGCCAGTGGAGTAATGTACTCGCCATTGATATTGATGCCGAGTCTTTTCCAGTCCAGAAGCTTGAAGACATCTTCCAATGCAGCAGTGAACAGTTTCGGAGAAATAACGTCTCCCTGTCTCACACCTTTCTGCTACTGGATCAGTTTCGAGCTCTTCAATTACTTTATCTAATAAAATACCGCATCAAAATCTGTTGCGTAGTTTTCAAGATTTAAGCATACAAAGGGACATAGGGACAGAGAAAGTGACTTTGTTTTATACTAGGTATGTAGTGAAGATGCTATCTCATTGTACTTACATACATTGCATCATCATACCATACACCATACAAACGGTACATTATAATCAATATCATTAAAACGTCTTTTGTGTTCCTATTTTAATTATCAAAGACGCCGCTGTGGTTTGGGACCAGAGTGAAAGCTTTGTTTAATACCAGCCTACACTTGTAGCTTCACTTGAGGTTGATAAACACTTTTTGTCGATCAAATATATCTTTCCTTTCATTGATTTTGATTGAACATGGCTAATATCTGAACCAAGTAAAACCAAACTGAAAATTTTAACCCTTAGATACTCTACAAATATTAAAAACTAAAATAGATCCAACTGAAATTTAATATGATAACAAATCGAAAAAATGGAATTAAAAAAAACCAAACGATCTCTTCGTTCCCAGTTCTGTGACACTAGGTCTAACCTCCTGGATGGACCAATGACATGGTTAAACTCAAATATATCCTGTGGAAGCATAATCATTAAAATAAAAAAAAACTACAGCTAAGAACTACATCGGTCAAACAAAAAATCTTCAACGACAATGGTCCATTCGTTTAGGAGTTATGATGCCACAGACTGCCACACACACACACGTCAGACCTGTAACAAGTTTATTTTACCGGCAGCGGGGAATGAAAATCCTGTACTAAAACTAAAATGTTACCTTCCCGATTAATCACTGCAGTAAACGTTCCATATCGTATGTACCTATTTCAAAGCATTTCAATGATCACAGTAATGCCTTTTTTATCTAATGAACTGTGGAAAGTACACAGGTTCACGGGCTATCAAAAAATAGAATTACATCGTAAGTTCTCACGTAATTTGACATAGTAGCCGCTACCTAATAACAATGGCCTTTATATCTTCACAAATAAACACCAAAATATTAGCTGTGCATCAAAATATGACCGTGTCGAAGTGATTCGTAACGGGTACTCGATGGTGTTACCAGCTGCGGATGCAATTCACCCATGGCATGGCTTTTTTTTCGTGATGACTAGAGATAACCGATAATAGATGTGTTGTTCTTTTAAAATGGGATATGAGACCGCATATGTATGTCAAGTATTTATACGTAGCGAAATGGAAAATCCAACATAACTTCTACCCAACTTCAAATGAGGAACTCAAGGCATTTTTAGTCTAATGAGAAATAATTATCCTATTTAACGTATATTGTGTTTGCTAAAATATCCACTGTTTGTGATCATGCTGTGCAGTTCGCAGTGTGCTCAAACTAAACTTATTTTAGGTGCATGCTACCTTTTTCAAGATGGAAGTTCTATGTATATATCAACGTTTAATAGCGTTGTATATATCAACGTTTTCTGAGTAATATAATAAACTTATGTAGAGATGCAGACTGATCTGACAGATCTAAAAGTTCCATAAAGGCTAAGGCAGCTATTTACACAAAGGGCTTGAAATCCAAAGTTAGGTTGACAATGTACCTACAATTATCATAGCGTGTATTTCTTACTGTAAAAATCTGTCTGCTTGCATTTAACATAAGCAAACACTCTGTTAAGCCATAATAGAAATTAACCTATCTTGTAACAAGTAATAGTTTTATCTTTAAAGGAAATGCATCTTCTAAAAGGCAATGTGTATTACGCCTTTTATCTTAAAACTATTAAAATGAAAACTAATGGTAAGTAAGAGAGGATAAGTGTTTGTTGCTCAAGTAGGTTTGGACGACTTACTAGATAATATGTAGCCTTTCTCTTTTTTTTTGTTAAGCTGAAAGTATGTTTCTAGTTTATGACGCCTATTCTTACTTTACTTCTTTAAAAAAATATATATAACTACATATTAAATATTTACGTTTAAATGTTAGAGTAGTAGATTTTTAGTAAATCTTAAACTAATTTTACCCGTAAAATAAGAAAAGGCGGCATAAACTGACAACATATTCTCAGCTTACGATGACCAGCAATATTGGAAGCGGACCACCCGGCAACAACACAACGGCCACTCCAAAAAAACATTAATACCAATGTCTTTTATTTTAAACTTGCTCAAAATTAAAACATAACTACATATACATGTATTTTGACAATTGGTCACCACAACCCACAACATGTTTAAAATTAGTTAATAATGCTAATGTGACCAAAAATACAGAAGTATCTATACCTTTTTGAAACAAAAACTTCATTAGCGGCGTTGCGTACTTTTTTGGAATGGGTAAAAACTTCTAAACTCGCGTCAGGATACGTGACCTGATAGAAAATTCGTAAGACGGATGGAGAGTAGACAGCCGGCGCGGCGTAGGAGAGGAAGCATCCCCTCTCTTTCGTGTTGTCATGTTTTTTTTATGATATTGGAAGGCAAACAAGCAGACGGATTTCCTGATGGTAAGAAATTCACGCCGCCTAGAGATACCAAAGGTGATAATGGTGCGTTGCCAACCTGAGGCCGGGATGTTAGGCGTCGAGCAAAAGTAAGTTTACCGGCTACTTTACCCTCCAAACCGGAATACGTCATGACGTTATGGGGGCAGGAATAGGTAAGGCGGTGATACCAATCCGGGTGAGCGAAACTCTACCACCTACTAGGTTGTAGAGTTTCGCAGTGATATTACACACACCACGGTGTTAGTGACGGTAAGCCTATGCTCGCCTTTTACGAGCTGCCTGGCAAGGAAGGCAAATGGTCTATTCTACAAAGAAGCCCGGACCAACACGGGGAAAATCTATAACGTAGATTCCAAAATAGATTTTAAGGCTGAAAAGAGCTTTATTTTTTTTATACGCATCGCGTGACATGAGTCGCGGATTTATTCTTGTTCGCTGTATTTCGGTTTTATGCTAACGACATACTTGCGACACCCGGTGAGTAGGTACAACACATTTTCCGTCTCATCCTCATAGAGTAAACTAGTCCAAGGTTCAATCTTATAATATTTAATATTACAATGTGATACAGACTATAACATCAACTTAATTTTACTCCTGCTCTTGTCTACGTTTATTAATAAATCGGTTTGAGTTTTGCAAGTACGGAGTAAGTAACACATTTCACACGACTCACAGCTCAAAAAATTACGATCGTTATCCTTTGACATTAAGACGCTGCCATATAGCAGGAATAATTTTTAAACTAAGTTTTTTTAAAAAGGACATTTCAAACGGCTGTAAACATGCCTTCTAACAAAAGATAACGTTGCAGGAAACTTTGATTCCATCTTCCGATTTTCATCAAATTTTGAATTAAATCTGCTACGGTCCAGATGACTGCCAACCAATGTTTTCAATCCTCTAGACTCTCATTCCTCACTAGAATTCTTTTGTATTTTTTTAACTAGAATTTGACCGCCTCGTTAATCGAGTGGCTAGCACACACGACTAACTACGCCGACCAACCGCTAAGCTCGGGTTCGACTCCCGACTGGGGCAGGCATTTGTGTGATGAACATTTAGATGTCTGCATTCCCGGGTCCGGGTGTTTAATAAATTTCTTCTTGTATCTATTTAAGTGTAGGTATTAGAATCGTTGACTAACACCCATAACACAAGCACATAATTTGCTTACTTTTGTGTTAGATTCGTTTTGTGTAACTAGTCCAAAAACATTTGTTTATTAATTTTCAACACAAGCATAAGCTAGAACACTTATTTTCTCGTTGTGACAAAACGTATGCAAGGTAAAAATAAAGTAACTCCGAAAACATCCCCGATCATTGCATACCCTATTTTCTGGCCACGCATCAGTGTCACGTTGAATTAATTCGCTTTTCGGTCCTGTTGCACAAACAGCCTGCGTAATAACTATCCCTCGTCCGAAGGGCTTAGGGAGCAAATCCCTGAGAAATGCGCGCCATATTTTACCCCGACGTACTAGGGGTTCGAGACGTAAACTGCATTAAATAACTTTAGTTCATTTGCAAACAAGTACACTTTAGGACAAAAGAATGCAACATATCTCTCTCTTATTATTTTTACTTCTTTTTGCATTAAGCAGATATAAAGTACTGTCCCTGATAGTATTTGCAAATAGCTATTTCTGTATCTGTTGGAAAAAAATGTAACGTCACCTATGTATTATAAATGATCAGCTTCCAGGTCCTTAAACATTGTTATTGCATAATCGGAGAGCATTAGTGGAATAGAAGGGAAGAAGAAGAAGCTCGCCTTCCCTCGAGCACTAAGACGTCCTAGTCTCTCGCCAAGGCTGTTTAGGGAAATTTCTGTAAATTTCCTACCATCTTTACATCGAGACAATAACTCGCTGGCTCATGATGCGAAGGAGAAAACCGAACTTCTAGACTTTCTTTACGCGTCCAATTCGACTTTGGATGATCAGGGAAACTTACCACCTACCATACCACAGAGGCAGACTTTCGCCTACATACGAAAGCGCAATAACAGAAGCGAAATTCTTTCAAAACACAGTGTGTAAAGCTTCTTTCCTTAGACGTCCATAAGTCTAGTGGTCTTGATGGGATCCCTCCGATTGTATTAAAAATGTGTATTCATGAGTTGCCTCCTGCTAAAACGCCCCTTTTTCGACACTCATATTCTTCAGGTTTTTCTAGACTTTGATTCCAAGTAAAGGGCGACTGCTCTGATCCACCTAACACGTCTATTTATACTAGTGCAAAAAAAATATGAGCGATCGTAGATTTACGTCACTTTTATGATCCTCTCTAGAAATTATCATAGCCGACAACTTTGAGTTACGGTTATTTCCTATTAACTTCAAATTGATGCTCTTTTCTTAAAGATTATCGCAAGTTTGTAACATGTTCCACAAAAGAGTTATACAATATAAGAAATGTTTTAAAAACCGCACAGTGGAAAAGCGCCACACATTAAGGTGCTAAAACTTTAGTTTCTGACTATTTTTTTGGAAATCTTATTGTAAGTAGGTACCTATATTTAATACGATTTAAACGGTGAATATAAGGATATCTTCAGATATCGGCGGATTACAAACAGGCTTACATCAAAATGTAACTTCAAACATATAATATACTTAATTGTTAAATTAGTATTCAGGGCCGCTTTTTGTTTTCAAATACAAACCTATTAATAGTCATACGTCGTAGGCCTCATTATCGCTAACATGTGTTGAATAGAAATGTTTATAAGTTCCTATTTCTAATAATGTCATACACATTACGATAAATGGTAACTCACCATAGTGGCAGCTAAACATACTATAGAGAAAAATTAAATTAGTTTTTAAAATAAAATTAAAATGTTTTTTAGACAAGTAGACTAATTTACTGTTGGTAAATCCTAAAAATCTAAATGAATCGTTAGCTACCTATAGCTGTGTTGTGAATAATCTGAATAAATTCACACTGTATTTTAGGAGCAGTACATACAACTGCAAGATTTTTTGTGTTGCCAACCTAAATCCGGGTTATGTAAGCCTCCTAATTCAATTCATCTTTTATCAAACGAAAACAAACATTAACAAATAAAAAAAAATGTAGATGACGTACCTATGTTAGGATAATTTACAAAACTTTAAATTTTGTATTGTATATTTAGTTTTACATTTAGTATTAGTATAATTAGTTTACCGATTACCTACCAAACCCTCTAGACTAAAACGGTACGGTTATAACAGCATTTTTTTGTAAAATGTCTCAGGATACAGTTTCTGTGGCCAGCGGTGTATTATTCAATTATTCGTAGGAAGCTACTTTATCATAAAGTTTAATTAATTAAATTAATCAAAATGAAATTGAATTATGAGATAATAAGTACAGTTGTATTTTTCGAACGGAAACTTGTATTTCTACTTGATTAAGTATTACTTTATTTCTACTTCTACTAAAGATGTCTGCTATGACTACAAAAACTGTAAAATAATAGATATCTTTGCTTTCACTCGACTTACAAAAAAAGAAGGATGTTCGATTCCTATGTTTTTAGGAATGTTAATCATTTCTCCGTCATTTTTGAACCAATTTAAAAAAAAAAACTTTATTTTACTTAAAAGAGCCAACTTCTGAGGTGGTCTCATTACCACCAAATGTGGATTTGATGATGGAACACCAGTGAAATCGACATAAATACTTATTCTTGTGTGCGTAGATGATTTACTTATCGGTTTTTACAGTTTTACTTCGCTTAAAATATTAAGTAATACTACTTATTAAATAATACTACTTAATATTAAATAATACTTGTCGGTGGCTACGGCAGCGTATTTAAGTTTGCGTTACCGCGGGCACCCACTTAGGTATCAGGATAATATTTAGCCCATGTCATACTTTAGATTCCTAACTATTTTCACACTAAGAAATTTTACAAACCACGTTTGTCCGTCAGTCGTAAAGTAAGAACAACAAAGCATAAGCCCACTGCAAGTAAAGAAGAAACAACAACAAACAAAAAACACCTTCGCATTTTTGACATTATGTAGATTCATTTATTTCTAGTTTGTGAAATCAGGATCCAAAAAATATTTTATCCTGAAGCTTTAAATGTACGCTTATACGACCTAAAAGGTAAGCTTATATGACTTATAATTACTTTACAGGAATTTGAGCGAAATACTATTAATTATTTAATATGTTACAGCACCAGTTACAACTCAGATTGGCAACGAACCATTAAAGTTTTAGTGTCTATAGGCGATGTGTGTTTTTTATCATCAAAAATCCGTTCAATTATATTCTTTTTTACACTTAAAAAATAATCTTTTAATTACAAGTGGACCTATTGCAGATCGCAGTAATAGTTAAGAAGGTATACTGTCTTTCAGAAAAACAAAAGACCCAATTTAAAGGAAGCAAAAATTGCTGGAAGCTGGGATTCTGGCTACATTTCGAACTTGTATACACCTTAAATGCAAAAGACTGTTCACATGGTATATTACATGTACCTACATACATTTATTTACTTTTTATTTACTATTTAACCTAGGTACATTTATTTAAATCACCGTATTTGTTTATCCTACACTAAAATAGTTACCTACACCTTTAAGAGACAAATAAAATTCTACAAATTAAGGAGAACTTACATGTTTAAAAGATTTCTTCCTAACAATCCGATATAGGTACTAAAACTCAAAGAGAATATAATCACTACGTATTACTAAAACTGATTTACTGTAGGTAGGTAGGTTTTTAAATTAGGAATATTTTGCATTACGTAAACAAATCCTAAAGATTTTCAAAGTAACCGCAGAGATAAAATAAGAAAAGACAAAATAGTTTAATAATAAATCTGTAACATTACGACAAATAGAAATATTCTCCGACGCGTAAGACAATATAAAAAGGGCGCGCAGGCTTCAGCAAATCCAATTTTTAATAAACTTGGTGCGGCTCTATTAAATAGGATAACCATCATTGAAAGGAAACTCAGGACATTTTTTTAAAAACACGTTCCTGTTATGTGAAATCTACAGAAATTTCTGATGTCCTGTTACAACCAACACACATAGCAAACGCTTAAGACGAAGTCCACTGATATATGACGACCCTCTTATCTATCATCAACAATAAGCCTCTAAGGGCTGCAATGACGATAATATGTTCTAATTTGTAAGTAAATTTTTAACTCAATCCTAAGATAACAATAAATCATTTTCTTGATCCGTGATAAGTAATACGTTATGTACAACAGTTGTTCCAGAGTTACATGGGCGGGTTGAAAAAAAATTTGCAAATCAGGGGGCACGATAGTGACCCCGCTAAGTCGAGCGAGAGCGAAGCAAACACTGCCGTACCACCCTTTACTGCAACTGTTTTGCAACATTTTCAGCCCCTATTTGAGAGCCTCTGTACAACACCAGAACGCATACATTTTAGTTATCGAGTAAGCTATAATTATATACTTGAAATCCAAAATTTCAAGTCTATATGACATTTAGTTTCGAAATTAAGCAAAAGCAAAGTATCGCATTAATGACACTCGCTCAATCATAATCATCAAAATAGAATTAAAACTTCCCATAAACTCAAAGAGCTGAAATTTGGTACAGAGTTAGGGTTTAATGGCCAAATAAAAGAAAAACTAGGATAATTGAAGATCTGGAGTATCTGGTGATCCTTATTGGAAAACAAAAGACCCAAATCAAACCATTTGATTTATCGATATACCGCCTTTACAAAAAATATTCATCTTAGAGAGCCGTTTCATTCGATGTCAAAAATCGAAGGTCTGAAGTATCTGATGAAGAACCCTCGGCTAGTCTCAGTTCTATTAGGGACGTGGGAATGCCCCCTTCTACTATTGGTAAAAAAAATCAACTGTCATTGCAAAAATCCAGCGTAGTGGGACACGTCTTCTCATTTAATCCAGCTTATAAAGTTCCACTGCTGGATGAAAGCCTTCCCTTCTGATTTTAATACGCCTATAAATAACATTAATGAAACGAAAAAAACTGTGTCAAATAAGAAAATCTAATAAAATAAATCTAAGTATAAGCCCATGTTTCTACAAAAATAAGTGAAATCCCACCAAAAACATTCTGTAAAAAACTAGCCAAGTCTCGATGGAACTGTTTCGATGAAATCTAGACAAAATCTTGCCAGGTCTAAGGTTCCTTGCTGCGATTTTTTTAATTAATACAGTTAATGTTGTGTGACTTGTACCCGTTAAACGGCCAGTCATAGAAATCTAAATTTCACCCCTGCCATCATCAATCACCAGGCGATCTTTTAGTGTAGGTTTCCAAAGACATCTCTTACCTCGCACCACTACCTTTGTGAATTACCAGTGGCAGTGCTTCCGAAACCCTATGATTTGGTACCTTCACGATAACAGCTTATTCATTTTTAAAAGGACCTCTGGTATTACAGCTGTTCGTGGGTGACGGAGATCACTTTCCATCCGGTGAATAGCCTTCTCGTTTGCCACCTATTCCTCAAAAAATACTGATTAGTGATGAAATGTTAAGAAAAAAATACTATATTGACCGAGTACAACTTGAATGTTTCTTGTAGGTTATATTTCAAATCAAAGGAAATCAATTTTTTTATTCGATGTCGGTACTATATCGTATTTTTATCATCATCATGTTATAAAGACTTAGAAAGAAAAAAACAATTACAAAACTATTAATACACATATCACTCTCATTAGCACAATAAAAAGCTTGGTCACCCTCAAAATAGTCCCCCGTCATAGCAAGTTATTGTTTACATTACTGGAGGATTATTCTCGTCAGAAGAATGTATCACTCTCCTGTATCCCTGCAATACATTTTATAACAGAGATATGGAGCTCGGAGGCTAAGATTCTTTTCCGGAAAATACGATGCCATTGGCTTATAAGTAACAAGATTCACTGGAGACATACATCGCTGTAAAGGCTTCAATATAAGAACAAGCTTGAGCCCAACTTTTACTTGAAAACTCGAAACCCGAAAATCTTTTTGCGTAAATATATTTGTTCAAAAAGGATTTATAACATTTGTTTCAATAAAATTGTTTCCACTGTTTCGCCTGCGTGGAATTATACAAATATATTATCTGTATATTAATACGTGATGTCAAAACTTTGGACCCCTTTTTACGAAAATTGCGCGGACGCAGGAGCATAATATATAAATAGCAAAAAAAGGAGCACTAAAGAGCATAAAAACACCTATAGTTTATGTGTAGGAGAAGTGCAGAACGCTAACATTTTTCAGTAACAATGCTTATACATATAGTACATTAAATCAATAAATAAAACTTTACCCACACTACCATGCATTTGACACAGACAAGCAAATATACTGATGATAAAGATAAAAGATCACAGATGGCGCACTAAAAAGTTTGGAAACAAAGTAGTTGGTCTTGAGAAATGAAGATGGCGTTCTAATCAACAAGATATTAAAATGTATTATGGTCGAATTTCGACCAATGGGCGACCACTTAGGTTAAAAATCTTAAAATATAATGTTCTTCTGTGAGGCAGATTTGATTTGATCAGTGAACATGTTAATTAACTACTATTATATTTTCACGGCTATACAAAATTTTAAACGATCTGGGAGCACCTATACGTACCTTAAGAATATCTCTGTTTATCGTTAAAAAGCACACAAAAACTCTTTCCGTGTTATCAATAAACATAGACTAAAAGAGTCCTTCAAGGCCTAAATTGATATTATAGTTTTTAAAACACTGAAATAGACTATGCAAACTTAAACCGTGGTGTACATTAATCTATACTATCTCCCAGACAGATTAAAACAACTTATCTATACAAATAAATTAATAAGAAATTAATATCACTAGAAATCACACAAATTGAAACTGAAATACAGACTTCCAGATATTCATCACACAAATGCATGTCAAGAGTCGAACCCGAGTCTCGTATTTGGTAGATGACTTTAGACGTGTAAATAAAACCCTCGAAAATGAGTAAATTTTGCTTAATCATAATCATCACATGACGAATTTTATTATGCTCATTTAAAGAGCTGTTTATAAATCAAACATCTGTTTGAGGAGGATCTCTCCTTAGATCTATAGAGAGCTTTTTAACCGAGTTCAAAAAAACGGGGAAGTTCTCAATTAGTCCAGTATATATTTTTTTATGTATGTACACCGATGTCCCCGATGTTTCTGAACTGAATTTCTTTTTTTCTTTTTTCCGCATGGAAAAGTTTCGAATTGGTCCCTTAAAAAATTGATTCAGGTTGGCCCATTAGTTTTTATTTTTTATGCATTTTTCATCTACTTTCACCGATCCCGATGTTTATTTTTATGAAATTAAATCATACCACCAATAAATTAAAAAGCAATAAATAAAAATAACTACATTAGTAAAAACCAACTTCAAAAGTAAAAAAAATAAAGATTAAATAATTATTATATATGTACTACCTATTATTTATATGCGCTATTTACTAAAGGTTTGAAGTCGGTGCCAAGCCAAAACTAATAATTATATTATAAGCAAGTATTAAAATTGGTTTGGCACCGACTTCAAACCTATTTGCAAACGGCACATGTAAATAATAGGTAGTATATAATTATTATTTAATCTTTATTATAATTTTTTTTGTTTTGAAGTCGGTTTTTATTACCGTAGTAATTATATCAATTGTTGATTGGACCTAGGATAAAAGATAAGATTCCTGCGTGATCGAAGCGATCAGTCTACGTTTATTACTACAACTAACATGACGTATTCTGATTACATACTCGCATTTATGATGTGATATGAAACGTTTCCAAATGCATTAACAGATTACTGGAACTGTGGTTTATAGGATCGGACGATATCACACAAAACAAAGAGGAGACCCATTCCGAATATTATCTGCCATGACACACTACACGGTAGGACAGAGGTGCCGTTCAGGCTTTTGGTATGATTGGCTTGTACCCAACGACATGGATATACGAAATTACGAATTTGCTTTTAAAAAACTATGCAATGCATTTATATGCTTAACGCTGCATTGAATTTTATAATATCGGAATGTAATAGTTTAGTATCTATTAAACTCCTTATTTTAGATAGCTATAGGAACCGGTCATTTTATTATAGGATTTTAAACACTACTAATTTTATATAAATGTTTTTTTGTGAGAGATAAGCGAACTAGCACACGGCTCTTCTAACGTTAGAAGACCACCGTAGTTTATAGACACCACAGATGTTACAGATGCGTTGCTATCCTGAGGCCGGGATGTAAGGCCTATTGTCCATGTCTACCGGCTAACCTATCCTCTAAACTGAATATGACAATCATTATGGCGGCAGGATTAGGTAAGGTTTCGGTTGCGTAGAACTCTACCACCAGTGGTCTTGTTTGTAATGACCTATACATATATACTTATTAACCTGTGCCTGGCAGAGGGAAGGATAGCCAACACAGGGAATATAATTTTTTTTTATTTGCTTGACCGCAGATTACGATTATTTTTTGGGACACTTTAGTGAGTTGACTTTAGTGAGCTGGAACTCCACGTTTGATTACTGACCTTCTAACTCATGTCCTTTTTATTCCGGGCCTGCGAATTCAAATTCTCTGCCCTGAACTCCAGGGAATGATTGAAAATCTTTTCGATTATCATGTCCATATTCATATCTTACTATGTTTTGGTTTTCTTTCATCCATATTTTTAAGCTTTGATTACCTACCTTCAATAACAAGGCTGATTAAATCAAGCCATTTTCTTTTCAAAAACTCTCTTTATCTATCTCAATTCTTGTGTAAATATCAAAGTCTGAGAAAAGAACAAAAAAATTGAAGATCAAAAAATTGAAAATTTATTATTTCAAACACCCACAAGAAATATAATGACATGTTTCTACAAGTAATATGGCGATTTTTTTTAAACCTAAAATCCTTTAACAAAAAAATTCAATATGAACTAAATAATTTTTTACAGCTATCTATACACGTAGGCATATAAAAATCATCATACAATAAACAAAAGTACAGGTATGTAGTTATGAACAGTCGAACTAACAACCTTCTCATTTTGGAATCTGTTAAAAATAAGCAAAGCCCAAAGCTGAAAACCTCAATAACTTACAACATTTAAAAGATCGAGTAGCGAGTAGCGAGTAGCGATTATTATTCCAGCGGCGAATAGCCGAATATAATCATTTAAATGGCGTTTGTAATAGAGTAAGTCTTGTGTACTTTGTATTATTATTTATTTTGTAGTAGACAGGGGGTTTCTCTTCACAGTTTAATTAAATTCACATGACGTACCTACTTCTTGACCCTACGTCATAACTGAGTACTGATTGCTGACCGTATCTGACTTCGCATCGTGATGATTATTTCCGCTACGGTCAGCACAATATGAGCCATACACATCTTAACTTTCAAGTTTGCTCGTTTGCTATACAACAGTTAGACTACAGGCCCATGCCAAAAATAAATAAAATAAATAAATTATAATATGAACCACCAGGTGGCGTATATAGAACGATATAAGAGCATAAAATAATAATATTCAGCACTCGTCAACTGTAAGCTGTTTAACTAAGTGTAGGTGATAATTCAAAAGTGCAGGCAGAGTGAGTCCATTCTGGACATTTATTTGTGTAATTATTTTTTATTATTTCTCATGTTTCTACCGATGATAATGCCGTCCAAAAATAAATGTCCGAAATGCCGACTTACTCTACCTGCATTTTGGAATTATCACCTGCATTTAGTTGGACAGCTTACAGGTGACGGTATAGTGAAAAAAGACGGCAAAATAATAAGATTCAGATCTTATTATTTTGTGCTCTTATATCGTCCTATATACGTCACCTGGTGGTTCATACTTCATATGACCCATCTATTTTTGGTATGGGCCTTTAGTCTAAGTGCGTATTCTATGCGCAGAACCTTACTTATTCTGTGGTAGAGAGCAGAGGTTTGCGGTCATTAAAGTCAATGACAATCTGTGTCCAGCAATAAGCTCCAGCGCGTATAGTTCCATGTAAAGCAATTTGGCAGTGCATTATATAGGCCAGTTGCATTCGCCAGGGACGTCTTATCTGCAATACAAATTGGTTGGCCGCCGCGCGTACACACGTAACTCACCATTTATTTTTATTATTATCAGCAGTTTGAATAGCTTCATTTAAATTTTGTACAACATAATGGAAAAATTTATAATTTAAAGTTTAAAATTATATATGGGATATAATTCGTATATTAAATTTATTCTGGTATCTGTTTAAGTATTTCTGTAGGTATACCTATTAGTTTCGTTGAGTAACACCCATAACACAAACGTGTGTCGTGTTGGTCCGGGTTCCTATGCAGAATAGACCATCTGCCTTCCCGCCAGGCAGCTCGTAAAAGGCGAGCATAGGCTTTCCGTCACTAACACCGTGACATCTGACTAGGTGGTAGAGTTTGCAGCGACTCACCCGGATTGGTACCACCGCCTTACCTATTCCTGCCGCTATATCGTCACGACGTGTTCCGGTTCGGAGGGTAAGGTAGCCGGTAAACTTACTTTTGCTCGAGGCCTAACATCCCAGCCTCAGGTTGGCAACGCACCATTACCAACTTTGGTGTCTCTAGGCGGCGTGAATTTCTTACCATCAGGAAATCCGTCTGCTTGTTTGCCTTCCAATAACATAAAAAAAAAAGAATATAATTTGTTTACTTTGGGGTGAGATTCAATTTGTGTGACTTGTCCAGGTATATTTATATCATAAATATGAATATTTTAAAATCATTTTGCTAGTGCTTGAAAACATAGGTACCTGTTGTAATTTAAATTTGACGGTCACATTGAATACCGTTATAAAATCATCATTTGGTTCTTCGACCAAAATAAATTTCATTTTTCCCTCTTAATAATTTTGCAAAAAAAGTACGAATATTAAAAAAAATTGGTTCTGTTAAGCCCCTGAGTACCTCCATACTTTAGTTAATTCTTTTTTGTGATAAACATTGACAAGCATTTTTTATGATATTGAAAGACAAACAAGCAGGAGGATTTCCTGATGGTAAGAAATTCAGCCTTTTAGAGACACCAAAGGTGGTAGTGGTGCGTTGCCAACCTGAGGCCGTTATGTTACGCTTCGAGCAAAAGTAAGTTAAGGCTACCTTATCTTCCGAACCGGAACAACCAAACTGACGTTATGGCGGCAGTAATTGGTGGGGCGGTGGTACCAATCCGGGTGAGTCGCTGCGAAACTCTACCACCTAGTCTACCTCAGTGTTAGTGACAGTAAGCCTATCATAGATTAATAAGCCTATGCTCGCCTTTTACGAGTACGAAGCTCGCCTTTTACCTGCAAAGCCATGATAGTTCTTATTCATGATTCCCCAGCAATAGTTCAACGAGATGGCCATGCGATAGTTATAGTCCGCATTCAGTTGTGATCTCTCGTTTTCAGGAACGGACGTAGAACTAACTATTGGGCGCTACGGCAATCTATACACGTGGTAGCGTGTCAGCCAAGTTGAAAATATGAACCAGCGATGCAGCTCAGTATGTTACTTTAGACGAATCATTTCGAATTACTTTAACCACTTTCCAACTCAAAATCAGTTTCACACACATACCTACGTAGAGTTTGACTATTTTACTTACTAAATTTAATTTATGTATCTCCAACATTTGTCGATATAGTAAGTATAAACGTTAAAAATTCCATTTTTTATGACTAACTGATTCACTCACTCACTCATAGATAAAAAAGCGAACCTACTTTCAGATGACCTAGAAATGGTGCGTTGAAAATCTTAAGACGGGACGTTAGGCCTCAAGCAAAAGTAAGTTTACCAGCCGGTAAACTTACTTTTGCTTACCCTCCCACCACGTAGCCACCTTACCCTCCCAACCGGAACACGTCAACGGCAAGCGCTAACATTATGGCGGCAGGAATAGGTAAAGCGTCCAATCCGGGCGAATCGCTACGATACTCTACCACCAAGTCAGATGTCACGTTGTTAGTGACGGTAAGCCTATGCACGCGTTTTACGAGCTGCCTGGCCCTGGAAGGCAGATAGTCTATTCTGCAGAGGAGCCTGGACCAACACGGGGAAAGCCCGGACCAACACGGCGTAAAATTTAAATATTTTATTACAAATGACAAAATTACTTCTCACTTAGACCAAAAACACTACAAGCGGCGAAATATCGTCATATTAATTTATGTATCACGACCGTTACTATGATGTCATGCTAGAAATGCTTAGAAACTAAACAAAATATTTTGGTTTCCAGAAAAAGATATCAAACCAGGTGTTCTCTTTTTATCATTCAATATTTAATTATCTATGTCACTTCTATAAAATGCATGCACTACTGTTTCAACTTAATTAAAATATACTTTACATTCTCCACGATTTTATGTACAATAAAGAATTCGAAAAAAAAATAATTAGGTTTTGTACGTGATATAAAAAACTCTGTAGTTTTTAATCATAATTTAATAATAATATACAATATGCTACAAATTATCATAAAACACAAATTACATAAACAAAATACCATTCACACATATTTTCTTACTCAGTTACAACTTCTGACAACACAACAAAAACCATGGCTGGTTTCATAACCTAAACAAACATTCATTTTAACAATCCAGATAAATAATAAACAATGGCACAATTAGGCCAAAACATGATCAAGTAAAGCAATACGTAAATTTGTTGTAGACTGTATTCAAAGAAGTATTTTTCTTTCCTTCAAAATATTCTCGTTGAAGACATATCATGAACACTATCGACATCGAATAGTAAACGCTGACTATTATAACTTGTACTTAATATTTATTGTCCAAGTCTGCAAAAAAACTATAACTATATTTTGTGCGCTACATAATGCACCAGTATTCATAAAAGTAATATTACCAGATAATAAAACAAAATAGTTTAATCAATAAAATTGTTATCTTCTACCTTTTTGTCATATATTATTTTTACCTAGTTCCAAAAAAATAATTGTACATGGCAACACAGTCTTGCACCTTCAAAAAATATTACTGAAAAATCACAACTTTGAAACTTTTGTTGTGGTCTTTTTTAAATTTTTGTAGTCATTTTGATTTTAATAGTACTTAACTAGTGGGTTGCAAAGAGTTTTACTACTACGGTTTGTTATAGAGTGAAATAATTATCAAAATAAAAAAACTAATATGTATGCACCAAAAATATTTTTGTAAGAATCAATCTATATTTCTTTGGCTATCGTCTAATAAAACACCACCAAACTATTTTAAAATTATTGGAAGATCCATTAATACTATTTTACAATACTCTAATTCCTATGAAGTGTGATGGAAAAAAAGATTTAAGATTTGATTATTATATAATTTACAACTAAAACCAATACTTGTAGTGTAAGAGAATAGTAAAAAGGTGTAAGCTTACATGTATTATTTTTATATAATATGGCAACAATAAGACAAACAGATAAAAAATATTTTTATCTCAGAAACATTGTACATTACTATGCAATTTTTTTTCAACAACTGCTAAACAAGGCACATTTATCATAAGGGGTTTTTAGAGTTAATAGTCAAATATGTAGGTACCATACTCAAAACCACAGAATAATGTTCACAGAGAATAATGTTCAGCGCCGCAAACATTGAACATTGAAGGTTAAATCCAATCCTCATAAACAAAAACTAATTAATTTTTCAGACATTTGAATTTTTTAAGAAATCTATTTAAATTTAAAATTTGTAACAAGATAATGTGATTTCAATATCTCATCGAATTTTCAACTCCATATATACCCACTATCATTTCCAGCTATTGAGTTTTCATTTAATTACATACAGGTGTCTCAAAATTATCAGTCCCATACACCACCAATAACACAGCCTCTATTTAGTTTAATTAAAAGATACGTCATACCTATTTAAAATGAGTCAAAATAACATAATGCATCAAACAATAAAGCTAATAATATAGAAATATTATCGAAACTTTGCTGCCTACTCTGTCATCTAAAGACAAGGGTTTATTTGTGTAAATTATACAAAATAAAACGATTAAATTTGTACTTTTGTTGAGTGCATCCGAATTCTCCTAAAGTTACATCGATACACACTATACCAGATTGTCTAGTGTGTATTGTTGGTGCTACTTTGAAACAGTATAGCGGTATGTGTTTTGTGTCTCTTCGACTTCTGGGAAGTCCAATCCATTTACTATGCATAGTCTTTCCTTTTTAGGCGAAATATACACGTATCTTTTTTTAGCAGTAAGTTGTAATATAATCATTTTATTTTGATTTATATACTGATTTCTGCAAAGTAACGCCAACTAGTGTTGACTATATTTTGACTTTAGAATTTTGGAAAAATTTTTTTTTTAAATTTCAGTTGGCTTACAGCAGTGTGCTGCTAGCTATCTTCACATAAAGTATTCATTACTATTTTTCACATTAAACGTATTGGTAATACAAGCAAACAGAGGGATTGCCATTTTATTCTTTTAAATATTTAAGAGAAAGCAATTGTCCCTTTGTCATTTCGAGAACTTCCCCCATAAACTCAGTGCTCTTTTATTTTTTTTATGTAACAAGAGAGCGAACATGCACATGGCTCTCTTGGTATTAAGATACAACAGTAGCCTATAGACACCATAGACTTCAAAGGTGCGTTAATTCATGTGGCCGAGTCGTTAGGCCTGTTGTGAAAGTCTACCGGATACCCTACCCTCAGAAACGGAATATGCTATTTGGCCATTATGGCGGCAGAAATAGGAAATAGGTAACGGTCTTGTTGGTACGACCCATTTGACATATGCTCGCTTTTTTCGAGCTGCCAGGAAGGAAAGTAGATAGTCTATTCTACACAGAGGACTTGGACAAACACAAACAATTAATCATTGATTTGGCGATTAGGGTAACCTGTAAGCTTTCTAATAAATATACTTAAGGTCCAGGAATAATGTTGAAAAAGTAAAATCACCATGTTGAAATTACTTGCGGGTATTATTCTTGGCATTGCAAAACCCTGCATGTTTGTCTATATGCGTAATATAAAACTTTGTCTTTAGACGACAATAGAAGACCAATTACCATATATCTAGACCTTACTCCTCCTCCTGGAACTTTTTGGTGTTTGTATCTTCTCTTCAATGTTAACATCCAACTCTTGCATGGTCTTCCTCCTCGACCTCCGTGTCACCAGATCCTCGCTAAGTGGTGTCTGTATACTTTTCCGTCTACTTCTGGTCATTACCGGACTCCTTTCTTCCAAAGCATCTTGCCTTTGTAATTTGGACTTCCGTTTCGGTTTGTTCTCCTTATCTATGTCCATCATCCCAATACCATTTGTGAGCATATCTAATTTTGTGACACTGGTAGCTTCTTCGTCAATAGTATCTTGTGTAATTTGTGTTTCATCTTTATCTTCAGATGGGGAGCTGTCAAACAAAACAACCTTAATGGATTTTTTACTTGGTTTCTTCTCTGACTTCGTGTTTGACTTGAGGATGCTTCTGCCGGGTGTAGCAAATAAGTTGATTGGAGTAAGTGGGATGTTTTCTTGCTGTAAACAGAAAATTGAAGTTGTCATAATGATTTCTGTTTATGTTTGGACGACCTTGTAGCTTTTAGAATAAGTTTCAAGTACAAAGTTCCAAGCTTTGTAGTTGCCACTGACTACACAAAGTCCGGAGGTCGAGTCAGGTTGAGGCAAGTCAAAATATTTTTTTTAATTCTCTAATAAAAACAATGTTGTCCAGGATTCGGTAAAATTGCCCAGGTCGTCTTTAGGTTTGACGCCCATCACAATGAACATGAAGTTAAATATGAGCGCCCTAATTGTACCTCTGTTCACTCACTTCTTCATGGACAAGAGTGAGAAGAAACTTACTTAATTTACACCTGAGTGAGGTAGACTGTTAAGAATGTGTTTTGGTGTTTGTTGTGCCTTATTAATACCTACCTCATATAGCCAACAATAATACCTTTACTCCTTGGATTAAAAGCATGAAAACTCCCCTCCCCTAAGCAAAAAAAAATACAAGAGAACTCAAACAATCGTGACTTTTCCTATCTCATTTTAATTTTATTAATATGACTATAATATTTTTTAGAATAGTTGTATAAATCTATATGTGATAACTATATGGAATAAGCTGTTTTTTTTGTACATTAATTAACATTTTTAAAATCCTTCTAGTAATGTTATAATAAAAAAAACAACTTTCTTCGAAAAAAGACGTTTTATAATTATGTGGGTATGAAATTAAACCTATTTAACATGACATTCCTTCTTTTTGTATGTTATATACCTACATTTTATTGACTTAAAAAGCGCACACATGTTACAAAAAAACGTAAATATGTAAAACTATTTTGGAAAACTTATTTTAACAATAAAATGATAGAATTTCTTGACCTAAAAAATGGACTGAATACCCTGTATAAATTAGGTACTTACCGCTACATGAGGGAAGTCATCAGCTTCCATGTTTTTGCTGATTAAAGAGACGCGCAACATTGCATACGACGCCGAAGTCTGTCAAACAATATTAATAGTGTTCAAATAGCGAAATAATATTATTTCCTCTGCGTCTTCGTTTGTGTTTACATACAAACAGTAAAAAAACAAAACAATGTCTTGTGACAATTAATATGTTAAGTAATTATTTAAATATAATAATGTATCGATTGAAAGTAGTTTTTTTGTAATAAAATATTTGTAAAAGCCGTTGCGGATTTTTTGTAGACTTATCATTCTCTACATTGAATCTTATAAGTTACATTATTTTTGCAACAATGTGGAGAAGTATAATAGAATAATTCACTTTATAGTTGCACATAATGTTAAAATGAAACTACATGTCATCTATGTTCTAAAGTTGTTTAACTTTGTGTCCTCAGTAAAGCGGGACAGTACTTGAAGCCGACCCATCACTTGCAACTTTACAAAGCGATATTTCGGTCTTGCCTGGAATACTGTTCTCAACTCTGGGCAGGGGCTCCTAGTACCAGGTCTTTCCCTTTGGTGGCATCCAACAAAGAACAATGTGAATGACCAGACAATTACCAATCGGCTTTTGTTGAGAAAAGAGATGTTGAGGCACTCAGTGTTTTCTACCGCATTTATCATGGAAAGTGCTCTGAGTTGTTTAAAATAACAAATAAGATTTTCCTTTCCAAAATAGGTTTTACAAAACTGGAACCAATATACCATTTTATATTTCAACATCTACGAATGAATCTCTTGTTTGAGATGTTTTACATTTTCAAAAACCGATAACATAACCAGTCTTGTGCAATCAGGCACATGTCGGTGATAGGTTCTAACTTAAAAATAATACGAAAAGGCAATTCACCTTAGTAACAGATTTCTTGGCCTCGTTGGACAGCACGGCCTTCAGCAGCGAGGGTCGCGAGGGGCGCGGCGAGTGCGACCCTCGCACCGGCGACTGCACGCTGAAGAACCCCGCCTCGAATGTCTTACTCTCTTCTGGCGGCAGCGACGATTTATTCTCTTCTGCGCTCGTCTGCCCTTCTTGCTCCTTCTTTGCTTTACGTGCAGCTAGAAATAAATAAATATTACACGTATTAAAGGAAATAATCTCCGCAAAATAAGCAAATGATATGGCTGTGTTATTACGCGTAATAAAACTGATACGACAGAAATATCTACAACCGGATTTTTTGGAACTCGATCAACCGAAATGTGCGAGTACTAGACAAATAGCTATCAATAAAAAAAATTAAAGAAAAAGTTATGAACTTTAATAAAATATGAAAATAAATGTACCTTAAAGACCTACCCCCTTACTAATAAAACTTACGTGCCCGTTGATCTGGCGTTTAACCTCATTTTTTGTTAGCAAAAGTAAAGTTAAACACCAGATCAACCGGCCCGTAAGTTTTATTACTAAGGGCGCTAGTTTAAGGTTACAGAGCAATCAATTAAAAAACTTTAAAAAGGTCATTTCTGGAATTTAAATATTTTGTTTGTTTATTCTGTTTCAACTTTCAAACTTTAATTAAATAGGTAAGTATAATCACTAGCAGTCAGACGAGACAAATTTATAAAAATACACCATCAAAAACAAAGATAAAATTTGGGATAGTGTGCCAAAAATTTCTTTTATTTTTTTTACTATTTGCGAAGTCTCTACAAGTTTGAATCGATTAAATTTCGAAAAATCACACTGTATATTATACTGTGTGCATTTCTATTCTAAATTCATTTAAAGTCACATTTATGAAGATAATCTGTCATCAACTTCTAATAGATATAACCTCAAATCAGAGTTGTCATTGAGATGAATCTAAAGATACGTATTATCAATCACAAAGGTCAAAACTATAATACTGACAACCTGTCACTACTTCCCGACTTCATAAGACATACCCCCTCCTTGTAAATACGAAAGAAAACAAAATTGTGAGTTTACCAGCAATAATATCCTTAAGTCGACTGGCAGCAGGCCGTGCGGGCGCGGGGCGAGGTGCGGGGCACGGGACGGGGTGCGGAGCGCGGGCGGTGTGCGGGGCGCGGGCGGTGTGCGGGGCGCGGGCGGGGCG
>NJDD01000543.1:524514-572951 GCA_002245505.1 Calephelis nemesis
ACGGGCCGCGCGGGGGAGACCTCCTCGCTCCAGTCGCGGGCGCGCAGCTCCTCCAGACGTTTGAACCGGATGTCTATATTCTCTACCTGGCAATGACAATACATACTTTATTGACATAAAAAACCTACACTTTACTGTATAAAACAACATGATGTCTTCCTATTTCATATTTGATTATCTATATATATAAAAATTATCCCCGTTTCACATTGTCATCACATCACTACTGAAAATGGACCAATTTTGTTAATTATTTTATTTGCTGTGTTGCATAATGTTAAGAGAAGGTTGTTCTAAAGAAAAAGTCGAGGAAACTACAGAGAAAATAGGAAAATCAATCACTTTTTTTTCAATACAAACTATTAGTAACTTTTTCACGCCACGCACATCTAAAGGTGCAACTCTTGTCTAAAGGTAAAAGAACTACTGATAACTGATTGCATGCCTATAATTACCTGCATAAACACCATGTCCCAAAAACCTTGCAAGTCAGCAGTTGTGACTGGCTGTTCATTCCCATCAGTTTTCCCATATCGAGCCAGCAACCCTGCAAATTGCTGCAGCTTCTGTGACATGAGTAGCCGAGCCTGACCTACTGCAGATAATATGGCTTCCTGAAATAAGAGAACGAGAATTTTAACAGTTAATTTTGTCTGACACAACCTGTACTTTTCAGGACTTAATCAAACACTCAATCATGTCTAAAACTAGTTTACCATGATGTATTTATACAATTTATCAATATCATAAATCAATTATATAGGTGTATATAAGCACACATAATATAATAAGAAATATTACAGTCTCTTACCATTCTTATTAGGATTTAAAATGCAGAAAATGTAAGCAAATATGTATTTGAAGCATGCTAGTGTTGAGTTTGATTTCAGGCAAGAATTTGTCTGGTAAATATAAGTAACTCTGTGCTTTTATGTCAAGATGTCTATTATTGTAACATTGATATAACACAAGCACAAAATTTTATGTTAGATTATTTTTTGTGTTATTTGTGCAGAGTTATTAATTACTAGCTTCTGCCCGCGACTCCGTCCGACATGTCGGTCTGCACGTAATAAAACTGAAAAATTAAGATTTATTTTTTTTCTACATATTTTTCCAGGATAAAAAGTATCTCATTTTATGCCCAGGATAATAAGGCATAATTATACCAAGTTTCATCGAAATCGAACCATTAGTTTTCACGTGATGCCTGAACATACAGACAGACAGACAGACAAAAAAATTTTTATGCACATATTTGGGTTTGGTATCAATCCAGCGATACAACCTATTATTTATTTTTTCAATGTTTTCAATGTACAGAATTGACCCTTTTACAGATTTATTATATGTATATAGATTTTGTTGTGACAAAGAACTAAAGGACTTAACACATCTTATTCTTTTTCATTATTTCTTGATACTACAATTACATACGCAAAATTTTATTTAGAATTTGAGTTTATCTTATTTAATCTTTGATGTAACAGAAGATATAACAAATAATTATCTTATTAATAAAAAAGGAAAAACTTGCAAGTGATGTATTAATGAATATAACTCACTCACGTGTGAATGAATGTAACTGCTATAATGACTTACTTGTACTGATTCAGGAAGTTTAATCTGTTCATTAATTTTATCCCAAGTCTCACACATAGCGGTCATGCGTTTAATCTCAGAATCCAGTTGCCTTTTGAAGTGATCTACGCTGTCCACACATACATCATCTTGTAGTAATCCTAAAATTTATTAAATATTATTATATTTCACACCAATTAAATACATATTATGTAATGACTGCCAAAATATTGTTTCTTATGTAAAGACACTTGGCATTTGATACTCTCTGTTTACTCCAGAGACTGTCTTACAGGGAAGATATGTTATCTCAATCTCTAGCTAACATGAGACTATTACTATTGTCCATAAACCACATTATTGTGATTCTTACTATTACAAATTCATCTGATTACTTGCCCAAATTTACAAAAAAAAAACGAAAAAAAAAATTAAAATAGTATAATATTGACACAAACCATCATCATATTTCTTCTTCATTTCTTTACGAGCATTAGTCTTGCCTCTTGAGAGAGTAACTCGGGGACTAATTTTTTTAGCAGCTTCTTCAATTTGCTCAGGAGTCATAGGTGCATTAATTGGTGATTTTGGTGATCTCAACTTTTCCTCTGAATTAGATTCACTTTTTGGAACTGGTTTTTTAGGAGTGATCATTTTATCTATAAAAAAAGTTACATTTTTATTGAAAACAAAACAGCATAACTTTATCGCATAGTTTCTAAAACATACATGTATTATTAATCTACGTCAAACAGAGGAATTAAGACAAAAATAGGTAAACAATACTGAAACTTCTTACTTTGTTTCTGTCTTGTAGATTTCAGATTTTCCTTTGGTTTTACATTTTTTGTGTTAGCTTCTGCATTTTTGACAAATGGCTTGAAAGAGAACGCACTACTTGCTTTGTTTTGTACAGGAAGACCTAATGCTGGTTTAGCTATATGGTTCAATTTGGGGTTAAATTTGGCATTCTTTGGGGCAAATGATTTGCTGGTTATTGGCTTTTTATTATTATCTGCAACTGTTTTATTATTTGCTTTTGAAGTGTTTGTAACAGCACTGGTTTTAGCTGACTGTGATCTAGTTACCCGTCCTGATGTAGAAGCCACAGATTTTTTTAAAGGTGGTGGTGGTACAAACTTTAATGGATTATGAGGGACCCCCGCAACAAATGGCTTCTTTTTATGGGCAGCAGCTTCCCTTTTGCTCTTTTCTTTCTCTTGCTTCCATTTCTCCAATTGGATTCTCCTTTGTTCCACCTTAGACTGCACAACAGGCTTAGCTTTCGGACTTTCATTCCTACTAATATTTCGAATTCTATCAAAAACTGTTAAACGAGTGCTTTTCCTGTTTTTGATTGTTGTTTCCAATCTCTTCTTAACCTACAAAATATTTTCAATCTTAAATACCTTACTACACTTGCCAAGGTGATATTCCTACATCACAATAAATAAGACTTTGTATTGATTATTATTAATAGAATAATAACAAAACAACAGATAATACAGACATAAATAACAGAGAATTCGTAACATAACTTCAATATTTAAGCCATTTAATGCAGTCTTTAATTTTGTATTTCTGGAAGATTTTAATAGATAAAAAGTACTGTTTATAACAAACAATTAAATTATTGCTTTAGTGTTCATATAAAAATCTGCAAGAAACCATTAATCAGACACAGGTACAAATAATCAGAATTTGTTATACACAAAAGAATTATTTATATATAGAACAGTGTATTATTATCTATTACAATAATTCAATACCATTGTAGTGGCAACAAACATTCACACATAGTATTATTCGACTGTCAGGTATTGCGACACAAAATGTTAGACATTTATGTCTACATTAGATAGTTAAAAATTTAAAAGATTATAGGAACTTTATCAGAAAGTTAGCATAGGACGGCCACCCACGAGATGGACAGACGACCTTATGAGGGTCGCGGGGTCTCGTTGGATGCAGGCCGCTTCCATCCGGTCGAAGTGGAAGTCAATGGGGGAGGCCTATGTTCAGCAGTGGACGTCCTATGGCTGAAATGATGATGATGATGATGATGATGATGATGATCAGAAAGTTGGACTAAATGTCAAAATTTAGAACACCTGCCCTCACAAATTGGCATGGACATCAGTCTAGTGCAGGGGTGGGCAAATTCTTTTGACCGCTGGCCAGTAAGTTAAAAAAAATCTAGTGGCGGGCAAGCAAATTATAATTAATCTTGAGGCGGGCCGGTTTATTAAGACACCTAAAAATAGCAGTAAATATTTTGACTATAAAACATTGTATTAAGATAACATAAGGCATTATTTTTTTATTTTACAATTGTTTATTAAAATAAAATCTATTAATGAAGTCTTAACATGTGAAATACGAATCGAAGTATCGATTCAGTATCTCAATTCCTCAAATTTTAATAGTCTTTTAACATGTCGTCCATTAATTTTTTTAAGGAGGTCCGTATTTTTCCAAAAATAATCCTCTGCGGGCCGGAGTAAAACCTCTCAAGGGCCGCATCCGGCCCGCGGGCCGTAATTTGCCCACCCCTGGTCTAGTGTAGTTTTAAATTGATGTAAAATACAGACATAGTTTTGACTGTTACATATAAGGACACTCACATCGATTGATTTTTTCCACAAGGCTGAAATCAATCAGGAATCTAAAGTAGCTCTATCCCATTAACATTACAAATGCGAAAGTTTTGTTTTTTTGTTTGTTACTCCTTCACGCAAAACTGCTAAAAAGATTTTAATGAAATTTGGCACACACATATAGGGTAACTTGGATAGTTCTTGTTCCAAAAAATGTTCTTGTGGGACGCGGGCAACAACCAGTAAAACAAATAAGTTTACAACATATTTCTAGTCTCTCTGTAGTGCGAATTTATATTCTGTGCTCAATTCATTTTTATTCTTTAGAAATATTAATTGTATTATTTTTAGTAATGATCATGTTTCTAGCCAAGTTCAGGCGACAAAGTTAAAGCCAATTATCTAATTTATATACCTCAATCATCAATTTGCATTTTATATTCATCAGAAATCGAAATAGACCTACCGCAAGCATACAAACAACTATTTATTTACGTGTATTCTATACTAAATTAAATTTTAAAAAGCAAAGTACCCCGCCGGCAACGCTGACAAACTGCACAGGTTTACGTTTATGTTTCTTCTCATTATTCTTCAATAATGCATCAAAATCGAAGCTTCTCTCTAAAATAAAAGTTTAACGTTACGTTAAAATTCTGCACTATCAAATCTAATACAGAAACAGAATTTCGTTAAGAAGTTATGAAGTAGCAAAATATTACAAACCCATTAGAATAATCTGAAAAAAAAGAATTAATTCAAAAATACAGCACAAAACCCTAATCAATTTTTAAAATAACTGTTACGAAATTTCAAAATCAAAACAACACCAAATATCATAGATACTAGAGCTTTGTAGTCTGTGTACTACAAATTACAATTACCACAGAGTAGCAATAGCTAGCTAGTGATGCGCGGTGTTTTGATGAAGACATGTATAATTTTAAGATATTTCATTATTGGCCATGCTAAAATAAACAGTAAAATTAATTAAGATAAAAGCAAATTACGGAAATAGTATTCAAAGTAGAATAATTTTATTGTCTTATCTCACAATTATTTTGTATTTTTTGTTTATTTAATTGTACAAGATTTTAAAACGCAATAAACTGGCAATTTTTTCATATCGTTTCCGGCTGTCAGCTGATAGAGTCGTCATTTTACTTTCCAAAACCTATTTCGATTTTCTAAAGAGAAAACGTCAGGCACCATTCAACATGGGCTTGAAATACGCTATCAATAGCTAGTTATAGCTGAAATATTGCTCTAATTGTAGTGTTAATGTTATTTTAGTTTCATTTTATATGTACATTGTGTAACACTTAAATTAGTCGAAAATGGATACGTTTATCATAGGCTATGGCGTTTGTTGATCATAAAACAATTTCGTTCGGTTGATAATTTTCTTTCCATTTGATGTCTGCTTTTCGTTTGTAATCGTCAATTTAGTTCGTGTTTACGTGTTTTCTCAATATGGTTAAAGAAAAGCCTAATTCCATACGCATATACGACGATGAGGGGTTTAGGCGCCGCGCGGCTTGTATATGCGTGAGATCGGATGCCGAGACGGAGGTTAGCACGTTATTTCTTTGTTTATTGATATATTTGTGATGTTAGGTGGTTTTAAAAGATGTGAATTGTGTAGGTGTTGCTCGTGACGTCGTCGCGAAGACCAGATAACTGGATAGTGCCGGGCGGGGGAGTAGAACCCGAGGAGGAACCGTCTGTGACCGCTATGCGTGAGGTGTTGGAGGAGGCCGGCGTCATCGGCAAGTTGGGGAGGTGCCTTGGTGTGTTTGAGGTAAGTGAACCCCTGGGATAACCTCTAACCAATTATAAATGTCAAAACAAACTCAATGTTTGCAATGTGTCAATAATTTATTAATCAAAATAGATAAACAAAGGAAAACATATTTTATAATAAAAAAAAGCGAAATAATAACAAATCGTTGTAAGTTTTTTGTTAATATTAGTAACTTTAAAAGTATATGTAAAACAGTTTGCATAAATTCACAATATATTATAGTCTGCAATAATAACATTGTATTATGCAAGAGATCATTCAACTCTACTTAAATTGGCTAACAGCCACAGAGTACAATGCCTTATGTAATTAATGGTATATAAACATTTTACTTTAAAGTAAAAATACATTATATCAAAGTGTTTTAATCTCATCAGACTTTGACAATAGCATCTTTAACACTGTAGTACCAGGTAGACAACATTTTTAGCTCGAAACTAGAACAAGAAAATGTAAGGATGGTTGTATTTGATATTTTAACTTGGACACAGCTAAGATTATTAATTTAATTCTTTTGAGATACTAATGCCCGATTTCACCAAGAGCCCCTATACTTTAGGGGACCTTTTAACATTACTTACGGGACTGTTTCAATACAAAACCGTCCCCTAAAACACGTTAAAAGGTCCCCTAAATATAGGGGCTCTTGGTGAAATCGGGCATAAGTACTTGACCAGCCCTTACTAAGCATGTGTAAAAATATCTTATCAATCAAAATTGAGTTACCTTTAGTATGAGTTTTGCTAGTTATTTTAACATAACTTCCAATTAGTGGGTTGGATTGTATCTGGTTCAAAAACTGCTGTTATTTCAACTTTCCATTTCATCCTCCTACTTTCCAACAATTTAAGCACAGTATGACTGAAAAAAACTGATTTCTATGTCAATATTCTGTCATCCTAAATACACAAAAATTAAGTATTTTCTTCAACCAAACTATTGTCAGATCCAGACTAAGTGGCAAGTGGACCATCTTGGGTGTAGTTACACTATTTTATATAAAAAAGAATATTAAAATTTGGTTCACAAATGATAGAACATGTTCAACAATGTTTTTTAAACATGTTCATCAATTTTTCTATTTTGGAAGTTTAGTTTATTAAATTAAATATTTTTAATGTTAATAAACAAAAAAGGTATGTATAAGGTACATAAAAGTATACACAAAAAGATTAAGATTTGTGGGGTAAAAAGTGGAAGTACCAGACATTTTAATAGTGAGAGATCAATGAGTATATAAATATGGTATAAATGCAGTAAGCAATTACTATTCTTAGAAATAAATTGGGTTTTTATAATATATTATTTGTATTTTGTTTATAATTTTTGTTTTGCGCAGGGTCAAAAAGGGATATTTTTGACATAATAGTATGATTTGCATTTAAAACTTATACCTATATGCAACATTTTTTAACTTGTTATTAATCTGATTACTATATCTGTCATATTATAGTTTTGTTAATTCTGAATTTTATAATCTATCAAAAATCTGCCTTTAATTCAATTTTATTGCTTGGTATATTACTTTTCAATTAGTAACTATGATGATGTATTTTAAATCACACACTATTTTTTTTAATGTGATAAAAATTAATCAACTCCTTATCTGCTATACACTATTTTAAAATGATGTTCTAGTTTAGTTCACTCCAACTTTTTTTGCTAAGTAGTCAGAGAGTATTGAGTGCAGGTGTCAACAATATTTAATTTATAGATAATTTAAAAAAATCATAGTGTAAGGAAAACAGAAACCTTCAGTTTGTGTTTAAATAGTCTTGATAAGTGCACTGTTTAATATGAATTACCATTTTTCTAACTACTAGCTCATGACTTCCTCACCTATTGTTTGGCATTCTAGCTTCCGATAAAGCTACTTGAACTATCTGACGTCTAAGTCATTGTTGGTCTAATGTGCCAAACCAAAAATTCTTTGTTTTATAGTGTGGATACAAATAAAGCTTCAAACTTTGAACCAAAATTATATGAAAGTTTATTTTTGTGTCTACTTCCATAGACCATTTCTACTTGCAGACAGATTTCCTAATGGTTAAAAGTACACATTAAGGCAATACTGTGTTTTAATGAGTCATTTGTTTATTTTAAAGAATCAGTCAATTTTCTTGCAGTCTATGAGTCAGGCAGCTCGTAAAAAACAAGCCAAGGTTGTCAAAGTAAACTGTTACTCTGGCACTATCCTTTCACTAGATGGTATTTTTCAATGGCAACTTTCAATAGGTCCTTTCTAAGAGCAGAAAACACCCAAAAAAGTTTGCTTGTCCTTGTATTTTTTACTTTTGTCCGTCTCTTAACATCATTTTACCGTATTTTGATGGCTCTTACCAACATTTAAATTGAAATGTTCATTTTAATTGCTAACTTATACAATGTGATCATTGACAGTGAGGTTGTTATGTTTGTAAATATTGAGAGGACTATATTACATAGAGCAGTGGTTCCCAAAGTTATTTGGACTACGACCCATCTAAAAAAAGTTCCCAAACTCAAGACCTACCTCTAGGACATTTAACTGTTAAAAATACGAAGACTAAGGTTGATTTTTTTTTAATTTCAGTAATTTATTTAATTAAGTCTTAATTAAATAACTACATCAAAAATTAGAAGAATTAAATTGTCGGTTGTATGGTGTATTATCAGTAGTGTGGTGTGTTATACTTAGGCTACAGGCAGGGCCCACTCAATATTCTTTTGTGAACCACCAGTGGGTCACAACCCATAGTTTGGGAAACCCTGATATAGAGGGTTGTACTGTGACAACCCAACTTCACATCCAAAATACAATATGTTGGCAACATTCAACACAAAATTAGATTACATGTAAACAATTGTAACTATTTGGACTTGTGCCATGGTGATAAAAAGGAATTAATTTTTGTTATTGGCTAAATGTTTTGCTTGCCCTTGAGTTAACCTTTGATGGGACTTGTGGTATGTGGTATCATGTGATCTAAAGGGACAAAATTTCATGTACAAATTTGACTATTAAATATTAAGTAATTGTCAGATTTTTTTCTATTTTATGTTTTGGGTAGGATCATAATATTTAAGCATTTTTCTGCGTTCCTAAACTCTTAATGTGTTGCAAAGATTTGCAACACATTAAGAGTCCCTAGAATTGCAAATATATGAGTAGTGATTAATCAGTTACTATCAGAAAACCTAGGACCTTATCTTGAATTAGTTCTTATTTATATAAAAAAAAAAGTCTATATAAGTGCATAACAAAGTTCTGCCTTAATACCATTTCCTGATTAATTAGATACCAAGAGCTACTTTAAATATTACAAAATTGTCTGTGTTTTACAATTGCAAAACTATTTTGTGCTTCCTTGTTTAAATTTACTTTAATTATTAATCATATCTATTCCAGAACCGAGAGCATAAACACAGAACTGAGGTCTATGTTATGACAGTGACCCAAGAGCTTGCAGAATGGGAGGACTCTAGGTTGATGGGTCGGAAGCGTCAGTGGTTCTCAATCGAGGATGCCCTGGCCCAACTGGCTCTACACAAGCCAATTCAACGCCACTACCTGCAGCAACTCAAACGCTCCAGGCAGACCAAACCGGAAGACTCCAACAGCTAAACGCTAATAGGTCACTAATGGACCTCTTGCACTAATTTATTTATAACATGCAGTACCTTCTTATTTACAACTAGCCTACAATTGCGGCTTTACCTGTGCTGCTTTCAAACACTACCAACAATATCCCTTCAACCGAAAGTAATATCTCTGTTCGTACTTGAGTACTTCGGAATTAAGTTAATACATAGCTTAGGTTTTAAGTTAGACTTCACTTAAAACTGAAAACCTAATCAACATTGTTTTAATAGATTAGTAAAACAAAGTGCATTAATATACATACCAAAAATAAGAGTTTCAATAAATGTTCATGTGGTTTCAGAAGCATTCCTATAATCTATGCTAATTATTATTTTCTCTGGAATATCTTATAAACTGATAAATTTTTTGAGCTAATAGTTTTACATGACCTATAATCAAAACTGTTAAGTTTTTGCAAGCATTTTTATCAAGTAATTTAAGATAATATCAAGTATAATATCAATTTTCAAGATAAGATCAATTTTCCTATTTTTCTTTTTTAACAATTTAGTAAGAGTATGCAGTCTCTAGATAATAATTTTGTCATTTGAATACCCCTTTCATATTTGACAAACAATTTAATAAAATGTTAATGTATTTGTTTTTTGTAAATGCATTGGGCAAAGTTGATTTACCTAAGAATGTGAAAAAAACAGGCCTATGCAGTTGTATATTATATTGAAAATTTTACTCAACTAATACTGCTTTTAGTGCCAACCTGATTTTGAGGCTAATTAAAAAGAAAACAGAAAGCTTTAGAAAAGGAAAACTAAGAATATAAAAATTAGAAGAGATATGAATTTCTCTCTCATATGGTACTACAAATACTTTTTGGACAACCTAATTGTTTAAATAACTGAGTTTAGTAAGGCCTAGATTTGTTTCGAAATATTTTTTACATATTACTGTTTTAATTTAGTGCATGGTGTTGCTAAAGAAATAATACTTTTTAAATGTATGGTGATGAAAGTCGAAAGTTTTGTTTTATTTTTAAATCCTCACAAGTTTTATTGACGAACTAAAATATTGAAATGCTAATAATTAGACATAATATATAAAATTTAATTAGGACTATTTAACTTAAAAAAAACACTTAATTCCATAATGTTTTTTTTTTTAATTTTACAAAGTAATTGTTGATAACAAAAAGTGTACCTCGAATTAACAAACTAACACTAAATGTTATGAATGAGATAGAGTAGGAAATGTTTTAGAGCATTAAGTCATCCTTTTGTACAGTTTGTAACAGAATGAAATATGTTACCAGAGCTATAATTAAGCATTTCCATAGTTTCCTTATTGCCAGTGAGTGAATATGATTAATAGGGGAAGCAAATAAAAGATGCAAGGGTGTAGCCAGGATTCTTTTCAAAGGGGCAGAATTGTTAAATCCTGGGCTGTATGGTTTTAATCATGGCTTTTGTAATTTAAAAGGTATGGTAATAATTTTAAAGAAAATATAATAACCAGAAATAGCTTTACTTGATAATATTCTGCTTGGTTATTCTCAAAATGTTTTTAAATCCTCTCTCTTTCTTGTCCGCCCTTAACATACATAGTCCGTTGAAACGGTTTTCGGTCATTCGGACAGTTGCAGTTCTATGTGAATGCTCTTCTAACGAGGGGTAGCTGCCCCTCTGCCCATACCTGGTTACGCCCATGACAGTATGTTAAATCTCACTAACACTTTGCTGAGATAAATTTTTCGTTAGTTTGATGTTAGCATAAAAAAATATATAATGCTTAGTAGTTAATTCTTTCAAATTCCATTTTTATTTTAAAAAAAAATTAAAATCAATCCAGAAATGTTCAGCAAAATTTATAAATCATATTTGATTTCCTCATAAAAATTAAAGGACCACAAATATCAATCTCTAATCATATTAGAACATTTTGCTTTTTGTTGAGTGTGAATAGGGTAGTGTTAAAGATTTTTAATGGTGATTCATTTATTGGTGTAAATTATTGTAAATAAGTTAATGTGTTAGTCAAATGTTTTATGGTGAGTCTGCAAACACGTTTCTTTCAAAGATAGATTCAATGAAACCAATGTCAGGGTCATTTAGGCCAGGGATAGTTAATTAGTTAGTAAACAAGAAAATAAAAATGGCCCTGGGGGAATCAAATCGCAGAATTTTTATTTTTTGAGATTGAATATATCGAAAGTGTTCGAAAAAAGAACTAGGTTGAAGATTTCACCTTTTTTTAATAGTAACAAACTATCGTTGCACATGTTGCCTGATGAATTAATATTTTTATATTTATTTGATAATATATTAGTACTTATGCCTGATATGTATTATTGAAACTGTAATCTGTTTATGAAGGCTTTTTGAAATGAAACATTATCAGATGCTAATAGTAGAGTTATGGGTTTTCATTATGTTATGGTTTGTGTAAATAAATTTGTGTGTTGTATATAATATTGATTGTAATTGAAATACAGTAACTACAATAACTGACTTCAAATATTTGGAAGTCTTTTATACCCCAATTATTTTGTTATTAACATAAAAAAATCCAGGCACGTAATCAAATAAAGATGATGTAATTGTACGAAATAACATCCTTGTCAATTTAAATAGTGGGGATTATCCCCCATTAACATCCTTGTCATTTTATATACTAAAACCAAGGGTGGAGGGGAACTATTTTTGAATTTCTTCAAGGAACTGCCTTGTGGCAGTTGACAAAGTGCGGGTTTTAAATTAATGATTCATGACGAATATTTACCATCGATAGTGTTTCTAGAACACCGCGATCATTCGAAAATGGCTCCCCAGATTACAAATCGAAACTAGGTGAATGTTAAGATTGAACATGGAGGGTGTAAGAATTATGAGAGTGAAGATTAGTTATGAAATGTAAATTGTAATGTACGATTAAAAAAACTGCCAATATAATGTATGAGCTTAATAAATAAGTCGAGGTACATTATTAACAACCAACCCCAAAAAATCTAAAAAGAAAAACAAAAGCTGTGTACATACTGAAATGTTCTATAATCAAATACTTTGTCTAAATCGATGTTTCTAGAAAGTTGCTAGACACTAAAGAAATTTTTTTGACAGCAGTATAGAATAACATATTATGGCATTGATCAGGTTGGCACTAACTTACCGTTAACAAACAAAAGGACACATTGTAATATTTATACACATGCTGTATAAAACCATAGGTAAAATAAAAATAACGAGCTAAAATATAATACACGCTATCTTATTTTGTCACAAAATATTAACTTTAAATGAAGTTTAAGCTTTTTTTTACCCCTCCAAACTTAATGATAATATAAAAGATGTGAGTGCAGAATATTTTTTTTGTAACGTTAAGTAACAAAATATGAACTTAATTTTATTATTACTTTATTCTATTCCATATTTAAAAAAAACGCTTTCAATATGAAAATTAACCCTTAAAATATATCAATATGCATGTTATATAAGAATACGACATAATAGAGGAGGGTTGATTTGTCGGAAGGTAAACCGCTTTACGGCGCCTTGTCTGGATCGTTCGAGACACGTACCTACACTTTCTCTAATGATTGATGTAAAGTTCAGATTATGCCAGAAAGAACAAAAAAATCATCTTTTAAAATCATTCAAAACCTGGCACAGATAAATAATGTTATTGAAATTTATTCCTATTCAAATCTACCCTCTTTAAAACTCAATATATTGTAATGCTTTTTATATGATGGTACAATATAGTCAATCTTATTTATAACAGGTATTTTATAAAGTTAAATGTTATTAAATCTAAAACTATGGATTTTATGTGATGGTATATAACGTTTGTTGTAATATTGTATATTGTAACTTTAAAACTACACTAATAATACCAAACTAAGAACATTCAGTCAATCATTCCTCCATCTCATATTAAACCATACCCGAAGTGATAATATATAATTGTATTTATGCTTAGCTCACTTTGAAAATGGAACGCTTTAGTTTTGAAGTTACAATAAAGAGTACATTACACTAAAGCTTGGTGTATGAACAAACATTATGGCTTTATATTGGTTTAACCGGCCTTAATAAGAAGGTACTGCAATAAGCGACGTTATTCCATGTCGGACTTGAAACAGCTCGGACACGTAACATCTCTTTTTTTTCTATTTTTTACGTATATTTTTATACAGCGATGGAATAAATGTTAATTTTATTTTGTTAGCATTAAAATGAAAAGACATACAATCTCTATTTTTTATTTAATTGAACAATCGGTTTTTATAATATTCCTAACTGAGTTAAAAATAAATTTTATATTGCTCTTCTGTAGATGCCTTTTTGTTACAATAAATTTCCCTTTGCCTTTTGAATATCTGAAAGTACTTTAAGTATGTATCCTCTTTAAAAACCAAAAAAATCAAAATAATTAATTTTAGAACCTCTCGGTAAGAATTCTATTAAACCCGAATATTAATTTTATGAGTGGCATAGACAGAGCGGAGGCGGTGTCTGTTATTCCTTGTTAGCAAAACGTACAAAACTCGAAATGAGCACCGCTCTCAAAAAGTAGAAATCACAAAATACATAATGTACAAATCACACAATCAACACAACACGCTAAATGTACTTACAAATAAACCCACTTAAAAAGTATTTTTTATAAATTTTAATATCTTGTTGATGAGAACGCCATCTTCATTTCTCAAGACCAAATACTTTGTTTCCAAACTTTTTAGTGCGCCATCTGCAATCTTTTATCGTTATCATCAATATATTTGTTTGTGTGTGTCAAATGCATGGTAGTGTAAGTAATGTTTTATTGATTTAATGTACTTTCTAAGCATTATTATTGAAAAATATTAGCGTTTTGCATTTCTCCTACACACAAACTAAATATGCCAAATTTATGCTCCTGTGTAAAAAGGTGTCCAAAGTTTTGGCATCACGTATTAATATATACTTAGATTATAAGGTATTAAAGTGTTTTACCATTGAATTTTTCAATTGAAATACTAACAAGAGATAACAAACGTAACCGGATTCCCGCAATATCTTGGATGCAATATTGTCAGTGGTTATCGAGCCTCTGCATATTAACCGCTTGACGATTCCCTACAAAATGCTAGATTTTTATTTCTCTGATTATTTGAGTTTCTGTTATACCGATATCCATTATACAAATGTTTTGGTTTTTCTTTGTGATTTTATTCTACTAGTAGTAAAATCTCTGCTTCCAGTGCTAGATATAAAAAAAGACCTTTCAGAAACTTAGGGTTACTCTTGAATCTCTATAACATTTGTATTGGATATTTGAATCGAATACGACATTTTAGGTACTTTAGAAGCGAGCGTCAAGATGGAGGGACCAAGTCTCGGATTTTAATAAAACATGCATTAAAAAAATCTGCCTAAATTCTACTAATTGCTACCTTTGCTCAAAAAATTAGTACCTCATCATAAACATGTTTTTTTATCAATAAATGTTGTCCCTTCATCTTGCCGCTCGCCTTTAGAACACTGTACCAGCGGATTTACATTAAGTAGCAAATAAATTCAACGAAAAAAGTATCTTCTCGCACACATCCCCGAAGTGGTAGACAGAGGCAAAACCAAAGCATCCACGACTAGTCGAAGACATTAAGTCCCACAATGAAATAGGTGGCAAGCTTATCGCCACCCGGGCACATATCCAATCCCAGACGTTATTTTTAATAGAAAATTCAACGAATCCGATAAAATAATTTATTGTTTACTATTTATAATTATTGTTTATACTTATTCGCCAGTGTTGTGTTCAAGAGTGCCACCTAAAGTGACATAATTGATACTAATTTCTAATATTGTATGAATCGAGCTTCGAGAGTAACCCTACTTGTCAGGCTCCTTGGTTGATAGGTGTAATAGAATCAACGGACGGAGTTCCGCGTTGCTTTATGATTGACTAGATGTTGCCTGCGGCTTCGCTCGAGTTTTCACAGGAACTCATTGTGCGGTTGGGATTAAAAGCAGCCTATTAATCCAGGTCACAATCTATCTGTGTTCCAAAGTTAATACAAATACGTTTAGCCATTCGAGCGTGGAAGAATAATATCCATACGTACTCACAAACTGTCGCATTTATAATAAGTAGGATAGGAGTGAAAAAGTGCTGGGGCACCATTGTGTCACGTTGAAAAAAGATTCTTGTGCATTTAGCGTACTGTGTTGATTTTGTTATTTGTACATTTTGAGATTTGTACTTTTTGAGTGCTCATTTCGCATTTCATTTTGCTCCGATAAATAACGGCGTATTCGTTGTAACTGATTTAAGAACACACTGCCACCACTTTATCCGTTTTGCTTAAATCTATTTTTATTGTTCTTTTTGAACATTTCCTTTTCAGTAGGAGTTTTTCACTTCGGACTCAGCTCCAGAGAGAAGCTCAGAAAAAAACATCGATGCCCTCTTTGTACACCTATGTAATTACATTAAAAACAATTCTCAATTACATTTTCATATTTCCAATCTCAGGCGAATAAAAAAAAACACTTGTATGAGATTCCAATTTTAGAGATGTCTAGGGACATAAGATTTTTTTTACACCTCTTTATACGACTTGCAACTCCCATATACGGCTAACGCAACTATCCGAAAACATACGTCATCAAATAACAGTACTCCCGCTAATATTTAAAACGGGGCATCAAGTCGAGGATCGGTTTTCCGGGAAACAGTCTAAATATATGCTGGCATCGTATATCCAAATAAAATAATAGATACATTCTCGTGGTAAACACTTGGCTGGTCTCCACATCCTGATGACATTGTGACAACTTTGCGAGTAGCAATTTCAATAACCTACCTTTTAGACAATAGACTAGGCACCTACTGTTATTTTTAAAATATAAAATTAGTAGGTCTATCTCCGACTGAAGATAGATTATTGAAAATGCCCGTTAGAAATCGATGAAGGAAGAACATGGGACAGAGATGCAAAGACAATCACTTGATTGTGATAAATAATTGCCTAGACTCAAAGGTGGTAGTAGTATATTTCTTTGCCGCACATACACCTAATACAAAACAACAAATACGTCACATTTCTCACAGTACTTTAAGCAGTTTTACAAATTGTTAGTCTCCAATTTTAATCATGCTTGCCAAATACACCCAAACACTTAAAACATTATTAGGATATGCAAATACTTCAACTGCCAGACCGAACTCGACGTTTGGATCGTCATTAGCGTGTACTCCAGTGTACTTGAGGCTCGATGTGATTAGTTTCGTATTGAGATATGGCATGTTTAGTGGAAAGCCAAACATCTGTAAAAGGTAGTCTTTCATTATCTATTTGAAAATAACGACATGTAAATTGAGATTTATATGGATATAGCTATGTCCCCTCCCCTTAAGTATTTCCATGGCATTTGAGTAGGGTTTTATATTTTATTGTAAGTACAACTCAAAACAATCTCCTTACCCCCTCACCGTGCCCTGGCTTAGAACTTTGATACACCCGTAGAACTTATTACATTCTGTTAAAATATCGCTTGCTCTTTTGCCTCCTTTTGCATAAAAAAAATAGATGTGCTACAGTTAACAGCTCTCAAATCTACTACCAATGTTTATGCAATCTTTAAATTGTATATTTTTTTTCAGTCAAGGTGCAATTTGCACCGACCGCAGTCTGTTGGCCATGGGTGATAATTTTTTGTGCACTCACTGAACTAATTTAAAGTTATCGCCATCTTTTTAGACAGACGTAATAGAAAGAGACAAAACACTTTTATTGCTAGTCTGTAAAACGTTGATTAAAAATCTTAGGTACTTGTCACATGATTAAGTCCCAGAATTTCGCTGAGTATTGGTACATTTTTACTGTTTATGTATTTTTGCTATGTTTAAAATCATGTTTCTTTTACCGTACCTTATACGTAAGCATCATTTGTTTTAGTTTATGGCCGGGACTGGGACGCTGCAAAGGGTTAAAAGCCCAATACTCCCAGTGTGACAAGGTTTCCCGCAACAAATTACTGCAATACCTGGATAAAATGATACAGATGTTACAATAAAAAGGAAAATTGAGAGATCAAAAGAGGATTACAAGGTAGATAATTACTTCATATGAAGAGGTATGTAATAAAGTCAATGTCATAGTCGTACGTCGATACATTTTCCGTCAAACCACAAAAAATGTAGGCGCCTGTTTATCTAAACACTGTGTAAAATGTTTCCATCCAATCGACTACTACAACTACTATATATCGATGAGTATCCAATTTTAGACAGGATAATAAAGTAAAACATGTGTTCAACGAGTGTTAATTTTTTTGTAGTAAGATGATATATTTATTTTAGAACTTGCCTTGTGCTTGTGTTTAATTTCTACAATTTTTAAACAAATGAACTTTCGTCTCGAGCCGTAAACGGTAAAGAAAGGAGTTAAATAATTTGAATCCTCAGTAGCTCAAATGGTTACAGCATTTGTCGGCTTGAGAAGAAAAGGTATAGGTTCAAATCCTGTCTGGGACGAAATTTTTTCTTTCTTTAAGTTTTATATAAGACGATATATATGTTTTGGCTACCGTAACTTAACTTCACAAACAGACAAAATTTAAACGAAGTGAAACTACAAAAAAACCGACTTAAGTTTACCTCAGAATCCAGCATCCGATCTAGAATTGGCAATGGAGGTCCCATTGCCAAGTTTCTTTACCTCGGAAGTACGTTTTAAAAAAGTTGGTTCAAAAATGACGACGCAATCGATTCACATTTTTATAAATAAAAAAATACTCGTTCAATAATAAATGTTACGCACGACGCATGTACACACATTGACCACACTGATATCGCAGCAAATCACAGCTATTTTCCGGGATGATGATGATTTATCCCACAGTAAAGCACGAGAGAAGCTACCAAATCTTGAGTTTTGTCACACTTATTATTTGGAAATCAGCTACTTAAAGACACTGGTTAATCCATGTAAATCTGATACTACACATTGTACATCGATCGTTGTCACTCCTCTTGGTTTTAATTATAATTGTAATTTAATTACTGACTAAAGTTACTATAAAATTTATTTTTTTGAAGGTCTCTGCGGTCACGTGCAATTGATTGATAAAGATACATAAAACAATGAGTGAATGATTTATTTTAAATTTCCGGTCTAAAATCATTTCAATTCCATAGTCCTTGCAAAATTCTCCTCAATATTTTTCATCGGTATTCTACTTCTTGTAAACTACCCTCATATAGTTATTATCGACTCCTCAAATATCGCTGTACCTACCTGTTCATAACTTTCTGCTTACCTATTCCAAATCGTCTTCACACGTGCCCGCCACTTCTGTATCTTAGTTTTAATTTTATCTTCGAGTGCATCACGCAAGCTTTCGACATCGTTACTTCTAATATACAGACCATCATTTACCACCGGTTTGGTTAAAAACATTGGTTTGGTGAAGACCTGCCATGAAAACATTTTTGTAATGATACGATAAAATGTACCTCTAAGTAAAGCATAGTCTTAATAGATTAAAAATTATATTCACCACTTGCCAATCCGACGATCTTGAAAAGTCAAACGACAGATTTTCACATTCTGTAGAAGATTGTACATTAACCCAAATCTGCAATTAGTTAACAATAATTTATTTGAGAATGAGAAACATTAATTGCTGCTTCTTGAAATTATCGACCTGTGTTGTAGGTAGATATAGATAAACGGACTCATTAGAACACTTAACCTTTTTTAAATTTACTTAAATATTTTTCCATTTAACAGTCACAGTATATTTCGAAACAGGCGAATTTCAACCTTATCGAACGTGTCAATAAAATATTTAAAAACAATATTTATTTTTACACGGGAAATAAAATTTATCCACATCAAAAAACAGATCAGCCCCTGTAATCTTAATAAGGTGTTGCATAATGATCTGACCATAACAGAATGATGACCTTGAATGATCAGGCAGAATTTTTTAAACATACTGTATTATTTTATTTTACGTATAGTAAAAACACTTACGTTTTCGCTATTAAATACAAAACTGACTGTCTTCATCGGACATCCAGCTTCTCTAAGATCGTATTTTTCCCCAGCAACAGCATCATACACGTACCATTTACTTTCTTCACTTTTATCCCAAAAACTTCTTTTGGTTGGTTCGCTTTCGGAATATTTCATTAAGACATAACTACTAAGCCCGCGTGGAAGACCAAAACCGACAACAACGTAGCATTTAACTTCCAGATACGTCAAGTAACTGGCAAGCAAAATCGTATGATCTAAAGGAGAACCATAAAGCAGTTTCAGCAGTTCCTGAAAATTAGAAAACAAAATTCAGATTTTGTCATAACTATTAAAGAATTTGTAATTTACGAACGATTGAAAGTTATAAACTTGATAAATGCAACTAAGGATTGAACTTTTTTGTATGAAGCCTGGCTTAGTGGCAGTGCACGATAATTCTTACAAATATGAATAGCGGACACTTGTACAAACAAAAAAGTATTAGGATCAACATATTCTAAATCGTCACGTTACCATATTTGTAGGAATTATACCATATTTCGAAAGAAAAACAAAATGGCGGCGGTTGACTAAGCCACAAAGGTTCAAACCCTTTTAATGAAACTTAAAGTTATTAAGTAAGTAAACTTACCACACCCATTAGTGTTACGACATGCGACTCGGTCAATTCATAAGTAGGAATCAATGATACATATCTTACTGTAAATTCAACCATTTTTTCATTTTTATCGTATTTACTCCAATTTTCCAATCCGCTTGACGAATCCTTATCATCTTTGATATTTTTTCTACTGCTATGTGAAGAAGAACTTCTTGAAAGACCAGAACTCTTAGACAATGCAGATTCAACTTTTTTTGGATCTTTAGGAAAACACTCCAAATCCGGAAGTGGTAAAGGTTGTAGAAACTCCATAACGCATTTGTTGGTGCCTGATATATCAATTGCGGTCAATGATATATATCTTGTAGGAAAAGCATTTAAATAGTCTGTGACAAATATATTTAAATGCTTTAAAATTAAATCTTCTTGACCATCAGGGTGAACTGGCAAGTTGTATGTGTGTCCGCTTAAATACGAAATATCTGTGGTGATTATAAGCGATATTAATGAGGTATTTCTCTTTATAAGTCTGCTTACTACAAGGTCGTGTGATTCCTCATCATTTGACGCTAGATTTTCGTATCCAAATAAAAACGGAGGTGTATTCATTTTAAATGTACCGCGAATCTTAAAATAAATCACATTATTTACTATATTTTCCTTAAAATCGTGAAAATTAGTCTTTATTTTATAATGACGAAAAAATACTTACTATCCCTGATTCTAACACAGTGCGTAACGGTACATGAACCGCACCAAGCCACACATTGTATTTTCTGTAGGCCACAGTGTTGTTCATAGGCTCATCCGGATTGCCGATATTTATTCTACACTCATCGTATATATTTATATGTATTGATGATATAGGTTCCAACCTGAAAACGTTTTAAATCCAATTAATTGATACATTTTAATTACAAAAATTATTCCAATCGCAACTGACACTCTGCTTGGTAGGTAATACTCAAAAATCACATTATTCCGCAATCTCTCCCTTGCTTTAAAATATTACTATGTGAGTGCGTGCTCAATACTTTTGCGTAATAAAAGCAATGTGTACATTTTAAAGCTACAGATAAATCGAAGAAAAACAGTTTTGTAGTAAAGTCTTTCGTGATTCTTTTTAGAAATATCCGGAAAGAAAGAGAATCTCGGATGCAGTGACTTATGACTACCGTTTTCAACTTCAGCATCTGACATTGATTAAGCCTATCTATCTATTTAGCACTAGATAATGCTTTTAGCATTGTTTTCCTTAATATCAAACATATTTATAGCACGCAAACTAAAAACTTAACCTTCACGGTTTTATCATTTAGGGTAGACTCATCCAATTCCGTGATAAAACAAAAGATGTAATAAAATTTCGATACTTAAATTAAATTTTCTATTTATTTAAATTAAGGAACATAAATCAGTCATTCATTTACAATAATAAGGATAGTAAACTTATTTTGAACTTATATTTTTAGACTTATAGCTAATAATCGAAATCTTGTTGACGTTGACAATTTCGTGATAATCACTTTAAGTCCGTGATACATGCTCAGTTAATTGCGTTATCGCGGAATTGTGGGAGCTTTTGATTTTTTTATGTCACGAAATTAGAAAAACATTTCCTGACTATAAAAACTAAATATTTCAAGAGATTCTTTTCGTTATGGGTCGGCGTTTTCAGATAAATTGTACTTATATAATGTGCACTAAATGTAGGCTCAACACAAGTAATAATCTATTTAAAAGTCCCAACCCTTCTATTTAAAACAAATTGTTTAAAGTTCTTAAATCACACGTTAATTAAAATTTTTAAATTTCTTAAATTTTTGCTCCAATTCAACCGGTAGTGAAAACGGTCTTCCAATTTTAGACATCATAAATTTAGTTCTCAGTCCTCTGTCTCTTTCTTCTTTTGCACGATGAATATTATCCTTGATTGTAGTCCATTGGAATACCGAATTCTTTGGATGCGCGGTAGACGGTCATATTTTTTTCTAGTACATTTTCGACTGCGGTTCTCAGCGTCGCTTCATTGTATTTTCTCTTTTTTTATTATCTTCCGATATTATATCTGTAAAAAAAATATTGAAAGTCAGGTAACATTAAAAAAATAAACTCATTTAATTCCGAGATAACAATTCTGAAAAATCTTTTTAAAAGTATTATTTTTTTTATTTGGTTTTACTTAAAGTAAATATTCACATTCACTTAATGAAACACGAAAATTAATAGCTTCTAACCCAGTTTTTTACGTACAGAACATTTGCCTACTTTAAATCCGTGACACAGCTAAAATTCAAAACTTGAAAATTCGTTAATTTTATGTGTTGACAAAATAAGAAATTATACTAAAATCACTTACCCTTTGCTAATACCAATCCGCAAGTCACAATCTGCACTGGTCTCACTTTAAACTGAGAAAGTTTCGTTGCAATCTATGAACTTTTTGAATTTATTTTAATTTTTTTACCTCAACATAAAAGTTCTATGGCCGCGCAGCGCACAAAACTACGCGCGGGCGGACAAATCTGTCAATTGTTACTATCTCTCTCGCACGATTCAAACCAACTTTTTCAGAGAAAAATAAGACTTATTACTCTAATATAAGGTTCATATTAAAGATGTGTATTTGTCTCACTTAACTAAGTACGAGGTTTGAAACAGACTATCACGAAATTGGGACTATCACTTATTTGGGTGAGTTTACCCTACTACTTATACAAAAAGGAATAAAACGTTTATAATATTATTATACCTATAATACTGTACTTACTTGGTCTTTAGAACTATGGTGTGATTCCATGTGGGATAACATCCAACGGCGGCTGGTGTTTGAGCGCTTTCACCATGATAGCTGACTCTTACGAATGGCCGAAGAGGACGTAACTTAAAACCTAAAAATTTAAATATCAAAGAAAATTTTGCCAATTTTGTGACAGTAAAGTATAGCTTTAGACGAAGTAAAATAAAAAAGTAATCCTGACCTGCAATATTCTCATGAATTTGTTCTTCTTCATTTAACAGATTTGTCATTTTATCAAACAAATTGTGACCTTTTAAGACGGTAACACGAATTTCATGTTTTGCTTTTAAACTGTCCCTTAAAAGTTGTTGTTTTGTGACGCTGTGTATATTAGTCAAATTCATTTGATTCATTAACAAATTTCTGAAACGGATATAAAACAGATATAGAATTTGGTAAGTGTTAATTAAGTGACACACTACTACAATTTACTCACCTCAAACTTAGTAGTTGATAATCGTTTACTACATCTTTATATGATTTTTTCAACAAAAATTTTTCTACTTTGGTAGTAAGATTTTCGTTAAGTTTCATTACAAATTTTACCCCTAAATATCTTTGTAAATCAATCGAATTTATTTGGTCACATTCGTCAAAATTACTAAAGACATTAGCAACTGTGTCTTTAACTTTTAAATAATCTATTTGCTCCGTAGAAATTTGATAACCATGCAGGGAAATAGCCTGATTTTCAAGATCATCAAGTTTACCATTGTTTCTTAAGTGTAACAATTTAAATCTTGTTAAATCTTGCGGACTATCACCAACATTCCAACTTACTACTGTTTTAATTTTACTATAAATTAATCTATTGACTACATTTGCTAGTTCTGGATGTTCACTGACATCTTTGTCATATATTTTGTTAATTAGTTCATTGAAAAACGATACACTCGCTGTCTGAGTTCCATCCAATAATCTATTTAATTGAGATTTCAAATCAAAGAGATCTCGTATGTCTTTGCTATCACTTGAGCTTAACTTATCATTCCATCCTATTTTATAGTCTACTGCACAAGTTGTAAGTATCTTACCCTTAAACAGTTGACTAGATTTTATCCTGACTTTACTTGCTAGCGCTATATCTTTTATGTTATAGCTGTTACCTATAACATGGCTTGTAGGCAGAATAGGATCATTATAAATAAAATTCATTACGGTTGTGTTAGATTCAGCGAAATTATTCTTTATGTCAGATAAATCTAAATTCAATTCGGATACCTCGTCGTTGTTTTCGAACATTGCAATTTTGAGGATGCTGTTGTTAGAAAGAATCTGAATACAAAATGATTCTGAAAAAAATATATCTTTCAGGTCATTTGAAATTAAAGTTTCTGTTTCGCATACGAAAAGGTTATCAATAAAAAACTTAAAGGAAAAGTTGTATACAAGTGTTTGATCAGTATTCAACCGTATTTTTTTCAAAAGCTTGACATCCTCTTTTAAAACTATATCAACATCTTCCTTACTAATCATTCCTGATATTAAATTAGCTACTTGCTCTTTCAATTCTTCGTCATTAATTTTTAACTCTGGTCTTTTATATTTATTTATTTCATTTTTATCTATGCTATGTTTTGCTTCTTTGTATTTAATATAACTTGTGATAAAATCATATTCAATTTTTATAAGCATATCAGTGAATTCCTCTTCAAAAACTTTTGTCCACCTATTTTGAAAATCACTTTCCTTTAATTCATTTTTTGTAATAGTTAGTACGTACGCCGTGGTAGTACCCTTTTTCTCTCTAACTGTTTTAATATCTTCCCACAATGATATAAGTTGATGTGTGATGTTTCTTTTATCTTCAAATGCTTGAAAATATTTTTCTTTTATATCCAACATATTCTTTGTATATTGTAATACAGTACTATCGAATTTTATATCGCCTTCCTTTTCAGGATTTATTAATATTAATTTACTTTTAATATCCTCACTAGTTTTTCTATTAACTATAATTGCTTTATGATAGTCATTAATGTTTTTAACTATAGTTTCATATTGTTTATACATTTCTTTTAACTTTAGACATAATAGTTTTTCAAAAGAAAATGTATAATGAATATTGAATTTTAAGTTTTCAATCATAATGTCTAAAAACTTTGGGCTCTGTGTATAGTCTTTACAAAGGAGTTCTGAAATTGTGTCCGAAAACATGACGGGATCGACATAGTTGGAATTAATTGATGTATATTTGCGAATAGTGTTCTCAAGGACTCTCGGTAATACTGGATTTATCTTAGCAATTTTAATACACTGATTCCATCTGTAAAACGAAACTTCAGTATTTATGAGCCTGTCCTTAATTAAAGGACTAAGATTAATTATATATACATAACATACGGAATAGTGCAGAAAAAGAGTTAGATGCGGTAAAGATGAAAATAAAGGTAACTATTTGGATAAAAATATAAATTTCAGGTAACGTAATCCTAATCTGATTACTATCCAACATAATTATCTGGCCCTGATTTTTGATTCTAACGTAGAACAACCTAGCCCGAGACTGTGAATAAAAATACCTGGTCAGTACCCTTATCACTAATCCATGACATTTAAATGGCAAGCCACATCGAAAAATATTTATTATACAGCGTTAAGTTAGGCTCCTTTATAGGCTGTCATCGCGACCAGGGCGATACGCGGATACCGGACGGTGTCCTGGACGGCGGCATGCGTCCTCGCGGGAGACCCGCCCTGGGAGCTCCAAGCGCGTGCTCTTGCTGACACATACCTCGCGGTATCGTCGGCGAGAGCGTGCGGGGAGCCCCTGGCGTGGGAGGACGTGAGGCGCATGCAGAGGCAGGCGTGGGAGACCACGTTGGAGCGGTGGAAGGAGGACCTAGCCCCACCTGCCCCTGGACAGGCGACGGTGGAGGCTATCCGACCGGTCCTCCGAGGGTGGTTGCAGCGGCGGTTCGGGTCGCTGACGTTCCGTCTTGTGCAGGTGCTTTCCGGGCATGGATGCTTCGGGAAGTATCTGCACAAGATCGCGAGACGGGAGGCGACCCCCGCCTGCCACGAGTGCGGGGCGCCAGAAGATACGGCGTCCCACACGCTGGGAGAGTGCGTCGCCTTCAAGCAACAGCGGCGTACTCTCTCAGCGATCGTAGGAGAGGACCTCTCGCTGCCGAGCGTAGTCAACGCCATGCTCGGCAGTGACAGGTCCTGGCAGGCGGTGGTCTCCTTTTGCGAAGACGTAATGACGCAAAAGGAGACCGCGGAGCGGGCCCGGGAGGACGATTCCAACACGGGCCCGCTCCGGCGCAGGCGGACCGGGGGCGCGAGAAGGCGGTTCATCCGCCTTCAGAGTGCTTCCGATGCGGGGCTGCCGGGGGGAGTCGGGGGACTTCCTCTGGCCAGCACGGCCTCGCACGCCTGGGGGGCGACTCCAGTGGCCGGAGTTGCTCCTCTTTTAGCGCGGAGGGAGGCCCGGTAAAGACCGGGCCGTAGCCGCGGAGCGAGATGGTGAATGCCAACGCGACCCCATCTCGCTCCTAGCCGGGCGGCACGAAGGTGGTTATTAGTCGGTTCGAGTCCGACATAACCCGTTGTTCTCCCCCGAGAGCAGCGGGTATCCGGGGGATTTTCCACACTTAAAAAAAATAAAGGCTCCTTTATAGGCTTCTAGTACTAGAGCTAAACCTAGACCGTGACACCTAACTAATACATTACCTACCAAACCTGTGGGAAAAAGAAACACTAGATGCCAATGTTATATGAAAACTCGATTGTTAAATCGACGGCTCGGCCCTTTCTTGTCATAACATGCCACATGAACCAAATCAAAACCAACGAAACAAGTTGTTACTTTTTAGTACCTACTAAAATAATCAAGAATGTACCCACCCTCTTTCAGATTCCTCTAAGCAGGTAACTTTCTGCTTTACTGCTCGATTCGAACTATTGGTTAAATAACTTGCTCCTTCCTTACTCTGTTCTAAAAACTTGATCATATTTTCATGAATAAGTGGCTCTGATGCTAATTCGGAATTAATTATGTCCATAACACTACTCGTCTTCTTTTTCTTTTTTATTCGTTTCTTCTTTGTCATATGTTCTTGTGCATTGAATTTTGTAAAAAAATCGAAATCATCAATATCTTTTAATGGACTTTCTACAAATAACGCATTTTGAGATTGTTGATCTATTTCATGATACTCTTCTGACTCACTCTCTACTTCTCTTGGTATATAAGAATGAAGTTCGATATTTTCAGCCATGTTTTAAAAATATTATTATTATGAAATGTATTAACTTGTTTTAAAAATTATCTTAATGTTGTTTTATACCTATTTATAATTTTCTATGCTGTACCTAAGTACCATAAGATGAATTCGAAGATAGTTTGTGATGGCTCGTAGGTACATATGGATGTGATATTCTGAGCATTTCTTGAAGATCCAGGGGATGTTTAAATTTTAAACTCGTGTATAAAATACATTATACTCACTAACACTATTACTGAGATCCTTAAAAAAATCTTAGAATAAAATGTAATCCAAATATACCTCAAATAGGTTACGACTCTTGTCTCATTAACACCACCAAAACGCAGATAAGATATTTTTATATTACCTTAACTCCGTTATAATAAACAAATAAGATCCCAATTCATTAATTTCAGAATTGGCAGCCAATCGTTTTAGTGTACATTTAATAGAAATGTGGAACATCTTTGATGTGGAATTTTGTGTTGAATGATGTAACCATGACAACGAGAAAATACAAACATCCGCCATGCAACCATAGAAACAGTTTGACGCAATATGTTTAAGTAAATATCAAATTTGCTTTGTATTTTATTTTTTCCGGAGAATAGTTATGCTAGGTATATTTTTATACTCTTTGGAATACCTAGTGTAAAAGAGATTCCGCACTACGCCCGATACGATCCTGATCCGAACCCGTGAAAATATGGTGAAAAAATTTCTATCGTAATTCACGCGCTAGATCCGATCTTCGTCATCCGATTTGTTTCCGTCATTCTAGAATCGCCATTTCTGAGAAGATTTTGACAGACCAAAGTATCCATAGTACTATTTGTATGAACGCTCGCGCACTGCGTCTGAGTTAAAGCCAACCTGTGTACGAGCAGAGAGAGAGAGAGCGGGGTGTGCGGCTGGGTGACGTGGAACGGTAGGCATCCTGTGTATTTAGTAATAGTCAAAGAATAAAATAGGAAAAATAAAAGGAAAAGAGATTGCTTTTTGCCGGTTTCCGAAACCTATGGAAACTACCACTATCTGACGACTGTTTAAATACATACATACAGCGGTGGATTTACACTAGGGGCAGTCGGGGCGAGTGCCCAGGGCGGCAAATGTTTTAGGGCGGCAAAATTTTGAAAGTAAAAAAATTTTTTTATTCTTATCGAGATATCCCAATATCATTAATTAATTCTATTAATTCATAATTTTTTGTTTAATTGATAATTCAAGAAATTCAATTCATTTATTATTTATGAATTATAATTTTGGCACTTTTTTAGTAAAAATTAATAATCAAAATGACTTTATCAATTTCCTTCCTTGGAGATTTCAAATAATAATCGAATTTTATATTTTCTGAAATTAAAGAAATTTAATTAGTATTTATTTTTGAAAAATTGAAATAAATCGGAATTATTTTTTGCATTTCTTAAAACATTAACTTTAACAATCATTCAACTAAAAAGATTTGGAAAACGGCTGACCCTGAAGGCCATCCCTGCAACTTCCCGCCAATTCCATACCTTAACGCTTGAAATTGCACTTACGACGTTTCTGAAATATTCGAGCTCAAAAATACAATTTGTGTGCTATAAATATGAAATAGCTTTTGTATGCTTTTGAGCTCTTTTAGCTCAAAAGGCTGATAGAAGTTTAATAAAACAGTAAATTTTGAATTTTCAAACTGCAATAATTTCTTAATGAATAAATCGATATTCACGCGGTTGGCAGTATTCCACGCACTTTTTCCGAATCTATGATAAACTTTTGAACACAAACTGATCGAACCTAAAATCTTAGGGAAATTTGAAAAAATCACTTTTTCCGAATTTTTTCGACAACGATAACTCATGAATAAATCAGCCGATTTTTACGTTCTTGGTAGCGATCGACGTGATTTTTTAGACTCAAATTATTATTAATAAACTAACTGTTTTATTCTATCAAAAACGATCCAAAAAGAAATGTTGAATTTATGTGAAAAAACACTTTTTTCTATTGTTATTTAAACTTAAGAGCTGATTAGTTTTTGGAATTAGTCGGGAAGCCGTTTAGAAGTTATTCCAAAAAAAACGATGATTTGAAAATTTCGTTTTTCGAATACTAAGGAGAATTTTAATTATACAAGACAAATTATAGTTTAAAAAAATAAAAAATCACGCTTTTGTAAATAAACCAATGTAAAAATAATTGTTTAAAAAAAACTCAAAACACGCTTTTTATAGAAAATCGAACTAAAAAATAGGAAATAAATTTGAACAAATTTAAATTAAAAATAGTGTTAAAAATTTCAATAAATATAAATTAATAATAATGTGAATAAAAAAATGTTTTATTAAAAAAGGGTGGGGCGCTTTTTAAGATATTATCAAAATGATAATCACTCTACTCATATCTGTCAATAAAAAAATAGTAAAAAAGGGGGAATGTGGGGTCCCCCCGGATAGTTAAGGAAAAATACTGTAAATTAGTAATTATATTACATATTTAAAAAATTAAAATCATGTATTATAATGCATACATTTGGTAATATTGTGGCTACAAATTGTTAAAATTAAATCTTAACTGTAGGAACTATAACCAATTTTATAAAAAAATCTATATCCGAATTCACCCCATACATATAGGTAAAACCGGATAAGCATTTAATCTAAATTTGGTGAATACAGATACCATAAAAACACAGAATAATCAAATTATTGGCAAATTTTTGCGTACATAAAATATTAAATCAGACTCAGTGCATCCAATGCAACTTTCATGTCCCACCACATGATGTTACCACAGCTTTGTTGAAACCCATCGCCCTTGCAGCTGAAGTTGCTTTTTATGACAACTCCGAAAGTCATTTCAAGAATCCACTAGCCTAGTCTAAGCCTGCAAGTCCGGTTTCTTTGTTAAAGTTGTGTTTTAATCTGTTTCTTTCGACTAATCGAAATGCCAGGCTTCGTAGATCAGTTTTGGTCAATCCAAATAATCTAAACATTCTAGCTCATCAGAAAAAACACATTTTTAGTAACAGGACACTTCCGGAACACTTCAATTCTTGGCTTTAATCTTCTTTATACGGTCTTCTAAAGTACTCTCAGGAATATTGTACTTATGTAAAGATATCCCATTTTGCCTTCCTTTATTGCATTTATTGTCAAAAGCATATCCGACTTCAACCATTGTCACTTGTTTGATTTTCTATGTAAGTACGTACGTATGTTATGGTATGATGAATCTGTAAATAATATAAGTAGTTACTTCAGACACATATAAAATAATTAAAGATAAAAATAATGAGGACACGTATAATACTCATTTCCAACACTGTATCAGGGTGAATCCGGATATCCGATAACACCCCGTCCGCTTGTGGGGTACAAGCGGACGGGGTACGGACAGGTACCAAATTCGGAAATATTTTTGCTAACAGGTTAGGCTTGACCTTACAATCACAATAACTTACGTTTTAGTAACTTCAATAAGTCTAATTTCATTAAAAAAATTCAACCCTGTGTCTGTACACATTTACATCTAATGATAATGCGATAATATTGACAAAATATTAGATTACTTACCTTCATTTTAGTTTGCCTAGGGGCGGCTTTGAGTATAAATCCGGCCCTGCATACATACATACATACATATCTTCACGCCAAGTCCCTCACTGTTTAAATAAATTAAAAAATGTGTCTGTATGAGTGTATATCATATTTACATACACACTAAGACGGATTTTTTTTTCGTTCTATTGTAAGGTTTCGCGTACTAGTGACTAGCTGTTACCACATCAGTAACTCAAATGGTTAGAGCATTCGTGGGCTTGAGTCAGAAGGTTATAGGTTCAAATCCTATTGGGCGAATTTTTTTCTTTCTTTAAAATTTATAGAACTGTGTATCTGATTTTTTGTATATTTAATATTATCTTAATTATGTACTGTCATGGCGATTCTCATATATATCCTGACGTTTCCTGGCATAACACTGCGTGCTCATTTTATCAAAGCTTCTTTTAATCGTCGATCTTGAAGAATCTTCAACTTAAGAAAAAACTTTACGTCTTCTGCAAATGTGAAAGGACTCATGGTATTTGTCTAGGTATAGGGATATGTATAGGTAGGAGAAAACATATTATAGTGTCAAAGATTTTCTTGTAGAAGAGTAATTATAGTAAAATAATTGTAATAATTAATAACCAAACATAATTACAGATATGGTTGCCGAGCAGTTTGTTTCGCCATTTCTTCTCCTACGTTTGAAAGTCAAGATAGGAGATTTTAATATGTTACATACGTACAACAGTGGGCCTTGCAAGCAAAGAGTATATAAATACTACGTATGTAATAAGAGTCGGGACTTCCATAGATACATAGCAAACCCGAATTTTGTATGAAGTTGACTTGAAAAAGTACAACCCGTATAATTCTGAATGTAAGTCTAAAGACATTCAGATATAAGGCAACTAAAGCACCCGTCATGAGAAGCTATAAATTATGTAAACAAACATCTTTTACCAAGTATTTTTTTACTTCGCGACAACAATAAACTGACCATATTCAATCGAAATAAAAATGTAGACGGGTTATATGAAAGTAGCAACCTATTTAATTTAGTCGGATCATATCTAAAAACTGACGTTTGAGTGTCTTGGTACGGGGACGCGCCGGTCGCCGGGAATGCAAACCATCGGTTCGTCTTTTGGAAATAAACGCGTCATTCGAGTGTTGAATTTTTCATTGCTTCGTTAAAATCGCGGATTTGGTTGTTATTGTTAATTTTTTTATCTTTTCGTTATCACTTTGTTATTGTTGTTAGTTTTGTTAATTGTTGCCTTAATTTTAATTTTTTTTATCCATTATTTGTTATTGTGTATTAACGTATAATGAAGCCAGTACCCAGTACATCTAAGGAAATCAATTTGCCACGAAAAAAATGCCAAACATACGTAATTTATAATACATATTTAAATTATTAATTAATTAAATATTAAAAAAATACTTTTATCTTTGAACCAAATGTTGTTAACTCCCGAACGTTTGTTTACATAATTTACAGTTTCTCATGACGGGTACTTTAGTGACATATGATTTGGGCGAATAAAAAATATAGCAAACTTATTTTTTTCATTTTTTATATGAAAGTTGCGCCAATCTGCTTGCAAGTTGCAGTAACATTTTTCTCAAAATGTCAATTGTCTTTGTCATTAATGTCATTTGTCAAATTGCAAATTCTAATGAATACCTGCCTACAATTTTACATTTGTTTTGTTTTTGTTTATTATTTTATCCTGTCGATTTCAAATTTTAATTAAAAGCATAAATATGACGACGTTTTCTTTAAAAGATAGTGATAGGTATTACTTATCACTTTCGGACAAACCAAAACGATTTGATGCAGATAGTCCAGTGACTAATGTATTCTTTGATGATACCAATGGGCAGGTAACTTCTTTACTATCGTGTCTACCGTATTACATTTTACTTTCGTTAATCTTATCCCTTTCTTATATACTCTAGTCGTTAACGTCATCTTAAACTAATGAAAGTGAGATTCTGTGCCATTTCTTACTTCTCTTTGTCTGGTCTCAGTCATTCTCCAAAGGTACACCTGATAGTGCATTAATTAAGCGCTGGTCTTCTACAAGACCTGTAAAGAATTGTTCTTTCTAGTCTTTTCGTTTTTTTTGTTTATTTTCCTTATTATTGAGATTTCTATTTCTTTTCATTTATTAATTCTTTCCATTCCTTCTTTAACAATTCTCTTATCGAAACGTATTCTTTTATAACTTCCAATCAATGGTGTTTTTTGTCTTTCCTAACACTTTCTTTTCTTTTTTTACTAATTTCTATTACGTTTTCTTTGATTTTAGTTAGTTTATTGCTAATAAGTTTTTCGCCTCTTTGGTCTAGCGGTCTAGTTGTTGGACATGACTGCATGAGGTCCCGGGTTCGAATCCCGGGTTTGGCAAGAAAAAGAAAATCGGGTTTTTCCAATAATCTAATAAAAAAATGTTGCTTGGGATAGGATATGTGCCCGGTTGGCGATAGGCTTGCCACCTATCACATTGTGGGACTTAGTATCTTCGGCTAGTCGTGGGTGCCCTGGTTGTGCCTCTGCCTACCTCTACGGGGATATGGGTGTGAAGATACTTTTTTTTTAAATAGCTAGAATCTAGAGCATATTTCAAGTCACACCCAATCAGAAATATTTCTAATAAAAACAAAGTAGCAATTATTTATTAAGTTGGAAATAGACTTACACTTTCAAGAATATGACATAATTTATGTATTAAGTATACAGGTTGTTTGCCTCTTTAAACTACTACTCAATTCTACCAAAAAAAAACCTAAGAATAAGACAATCAACATAATTTTGTGTTATTTATTTGTTGCATATGTTGACACATCATATCTATTTGCATGTACATTTGACCGCTTTGTTGGTCCAGTGGTTAGTGTACACACCTAACCACATTGTTCAACTGCGAGGCTCCATTTGGATTTCTGACAGGTTCAGGCATTTGTGTGTTGATCATTTAGATGTCTGCATTTCCCGGTCTGGGTGTTTATTAAATTTATTCTGGTATCTATTTAAGTATTTCTATATATTAGAATCATTGAGTAACACCCATAACACAAGTATATATGTTGCTTAATTTAGGCTTAGATTCATTTTGTGTAACTAGTTCAAAAATATTATTATTACAATTAGTCAATAAGTAATGTTATTTTCTTTTATGTACAGGTATTCACAGTAAGATCAGGAGGTGTTACTGGTGTCACTGTCAACGGCATGGATGACTCAAAAAACACTTCTTTTAGAATGGAGGACAAAGGACCAATTATTTCAATAAAATTTTCACCAGACCACAGAGTTTTAGCCATACAAAGAAACCTTGAAGGCCACAGTGCTACTGTGGAATTTGTTAATTTCAACAATCTGGCTCCAACAAATGTGGATTACTCATACACATGTAAATGGAAAAGTTCAAAGATATTAGGATTTGTTTGGCCTAAAATTAATGAGATTGCCTTTATCACTGATCATGGAGTTGAATTATTACAAGTGTATCCTGATAAAAAGCAGCTGAAGACTTTAAAAAGCACACAGTTCAGGTATTATTGCATTAAATGATAACAATACCCTCCACCTCCCATGGCCCTACCAACCATCATGGTTATACGGGCCGAAACGCGGGAGGTGCACGGGATCTGCTCTAAGGCTCTCTTGCACTTCCCGTGCACTTCTTGACTCCCTACAAGTTCTTTTTTATCTCAGCCTATTGTCCCTTTGACCTTCTCCCCATTATGGGGCGGTCTGATCCTTCCCAGTTGGGAACGACGTCACAATCATGGCACTTGTTCGTCCACTTCGGAACTGCCTAATCAGCCATCTGACGTTTGAACCTCAAGAGGTCCGCGCCTCCTAAACCATGCCTCCGCAAATCCCACGAACAGCCAGTAGTTCGCCGGTATGTTCACAAGCTTCTTGAAGTAGACCGGCCCCTCCTCCGTCCTCATTAAATGATAACAGTCTTACTGCAAAGAAATTGATACTCTTTGAACACATGTTTTACTAACAACTATTTAAAATTAAATTCTAAAGTCTAAACCAATACTATACTGCCACGTCATTCATGTGACATTTAGACAGTTTTTAATTAAATAGGCATCTAAATAATGTTTTAAAGCAAGGTTGTAATATAACTATTAGTACCAGATTAGTATGATGGTTATACCAATAACAACTACCAGGCAGTATATAGAAACATTGGTTTATGTCAAATTTTGCAACAACTTATCTATTTTAAGACAATTTACTAAAATTGTCTAATTGATTTTAAAATTCTTCTACCATTAGATAACTACATGGTGCTGAAGTAGCTTTGTTAAAATTGTATTAGTAGAAGTGAAGTTACATTTTCTCTTAAAAAAAAGGTTTACATACAAAGATTAAATTCTTAAAATAAAAAGCAGATGTACTTACTATCAAATTTTTAAACTACATGTTATGATTTTTTTACAATTTAATATGTCCCCAACATTAATGTTGTGAGTAGAGGAGGTTACAGGGTTATGTGCATTTTAAATGTGTGACGAACATATTTATCTGTTTTTTTTTTTATTCTGGGTTGCCGTTAATGTATGTTATTTTACCACTTTTAAACTAATTTTTCAGTGGAGCCTGGTTTAGTTGGTGTTCACAGAGCAACATTGTGGTATTGGCTGGCAATAATGGAGCTCTGTTGCAGCCATTCTCTCTGAACAATTCAACAATAACAAAGTTACAGAAATTGGAATGTAAGTCATATTATTGTAACTGGTAACTGGTGTACAGTCACAGGTAGTTGCTTTGTCCTTCTTATACAATATTTATTCTTGACTTTTTCAATTTGATCTAACATTGTTATTGTTAAAATAAATAAAAATTATCCCCAATCTGTATGGGTTTCATGTTCAATCCATCAATAATGTTTTATAAGGTAACCGATTTGAAATACAAAATTAAAAAAAATGCATTATCTGTATATGTGTGTTACAAATCACACTGAATTAATATTGTAAACCAAAACCCGTTTAAAGACTGATTATTTAAAGCTAATTTGATTGATACATCACAAAACTGAATTAAATTCTGGTGATAAACAACAAAATAGTAAAAGTACTACAATTAAAGTACAAAATATCACAATGAGCATATGTTATTAATGCTTAGACCCTTTTGTCGCCTTTGTGGTCAAGTGGTCTGGGGCAGGTGTTGGCTACTTGAGGTGACAGGGTCGATTCGTAGGTTAGGCAACTTAATATGTGTTTTGTTGAGTTTCGATTGCTACCTAGTATATCGTGGGTTTAAGTATTGTTGGCTATAATAATAGGATGACTGGTTGTACCTCTGCCTACTTCTTTAGAGATATGGGAGTGAAAATACTAGCTTAAACTTTTGAAATAAAATTTCAGTGGAATCTTCAAAACCTGTCGTAGAAAGAGATGTTTTTGTATTGCGACTGTGTGATGCTACATGGTGTGCAATATTTAAACATGGCAACACTTCTACTGCAGTGCCGGGCCCCACAGAGGTATGGTTATTTGTTACTATTAATATAACAGTTGGTATTATTAAATAGTTAATTGCTTTAAGGCTATGTTTCACAATGTCTAAGTAAAGTTCTAAGTAGGCTACTTAAAAGTCAAGTACAAAGTAAAACACGTTTTTGCGTTTCACACTCATCAAGTAACACTAATCATCACTTAAACTGCCCAGTAACTTATAGGTCAGACAGAGTAGCAATTAACTTATTTACTTGTCGAGTAACTTTAACTTTCAACACAATATTATGGTTAACAGATGTGTTCAAAACATTCTATTCGGCTAGATATGACCCAAGTTGCTATTGTTCAATTTAGATGTTTATTAGCGTAAAATGTTCTTTTGAAAATTATGGCTATTTCTGATAACATTGAAGAGGATTTAGATAATTTTTTTATTTAGTTACCGAACCTTGAAGGCTGCAAATAGTTTGAAATTGAACGAATAATATTAAATGTGAGCTCCAATTAAATATGAAAAATTTAATTAAAAATCAATAAAAAAAAATTTTTGGCTTAAATATAAAAAAATACCACAAATATTGATTAATCGCCTCAACGATCTAACGGACTAGCATCTTACTTGACTTCTTGAGATCCTGGGTTCAATCCCCGGGTCGGGTAGCTGAAAAAATAAAAAAATTGTATTTGCAATTTTCTAAGAAAGATAACAATTTACAGATTATGCAATCAATTTTATTTGGTTTTGTTGTCATAAACTAAAGTTGCTTAACAATTTCTGTTTTATTTATTTATTAGACAAAAACAGTGGCTAATTTAACAAAACTGCGCTTTGGAACCCAAATATTAGTTATTGTTGCCACTCGTCAGCCTCTTAAGTGTTAAGTAACTACTCGACACATAAAAATACTGTTAGGACGGTTCTGAAAGGCATTGTAAATTACTGAAAGTATTTAACTGTTCAGTAATTTACTCAATAAGTAACTACTGATACATTGTGAAACATAGCCTAAGTCTGGAAATTACCATAAAATACTAATTTTGTAAAAAAATATTACAGGTTTGGCTCATGCCTATAGCTGGCACAAGTGGTATTCAACATGTTCTAAAAACAGGCCTCGTTGGCCGGTTTGCTGTTAGCGTATTGGACAACCTTCTTGCTATACATCATCAGGTAATTAGTTACTTGATTAAAATTACAATTAAAAAGGCAAAAAGAACCTTTTTTCAGGTATTGGCAACTTTTAGGTCTTTCCCTTGTTCCGACGGTAACTGTCTAATACAGGTACTATCGGTCTATATTTGTTGTTAAAGTGAAACAATGTTTAGATTTAATTTTTTTTATGTGATAAGTGAGCAAACAATCACATGGCTCTCCCAAGGTTAGAAACTTTCGTGTTATCTTTTGTGTGTGTAGTAACATTAAAAACATTTAACAGATATATATATATAATATGATTCAAGTGTTACCAGAATCCTCTCAGCAGTCCCAGCATATATAACGTTATATAATATATTATCGGCCCGCCGCGGCTTCGCACGGTTATGAATATACATATAAACCTTCCTTTTCAATCACTTTATTTAAAAAAGCGACAGGTTGCACTCCGGGAGTGCCGGCAGAAGCGGAAACTTGAATATTAACGTTGTGCATTTTTAATATTTTGGAATGGTTAGAGATTAATTTCGCACGAATTGTTTTAATTATCAGTATGAAAGTACTATTATCTATGTGGTAGAATACAATATTCATTTATTACGTTATCCTACACAAGCATGACAACACGTACATTCGCGCAAGCGCCCTGCGCCGATCGATCAGGTTACGTGTCCTGACGCGAGTTCAGAAGTTTTTTCCCATTTCATAAAACCACAAGTTGGTAGAATATGTTATAACGCCTAAATAATTTTGGAACATCTTTGTAACACTCATATTCCGTAAATAAATATTTTTTCTTCTCTTTTCTTTTTCATTATATAAACTATAATAGATAACTAGATAAAATTACAATATAATTTTAAAATAAATAAAAGTATGACGAACTAAATTACAAAAGCGTGTTTGTCTTCCAAATACTCTGAGATCTTTTAGCCTTTCCTACATAATTTTGCTTTTATACATTTTTAAACTTATTTAAAGGTAGATCTCTAATTTTTTTTTATATGTTATAGGAAGGCAAACAAGCAGACGGATTTCCTGATGGTAAGAAATTCACGCCGCCTAGATACACCAAAGATGGTAATGGTGCGTTGCCAACCTGAGGTCAGGATGTTAGGCCTCGAGCAAAAGTAAGTTTACCGGCTACCTTACCCTCCGAACCGGTACACGTCATGACGTTATGGCGGCAGGAATAGGTAAGGCGGTGGTACCAATCCGGACGAGTGTGCTATAGGACTCAGGAAGAACAGGAAAGTTTACAATCAGTGTCCACGTAAATGTGAGGAAAGGCCAGGATTAACGCTATTATGATGATGATAATAGATATGGTTCTTAACTGGTAAACAACCTTTGCTGTTAGAATGGTTCTGTAAAGGTAGCGGTAAACATAGCGGTAGGGTACTCGTGTTTCATTTTGTGTTGTTGGGTTTTTGGTTTTCAATAATGCACTTGTTATTCTAGTCGAGTCAAACATCTCAACTATTTGATATCATGGAGGAGTCCAAACTAGAGAACAACATCGTGGTGCACCTCCCCGTGGTCCATGGAGTCTCAATGAAACCAGCCCTCGTCGACGACCAGATCTGTCCCATGTGTATCCTTTATATCAACATACCTAAGCATAAGAAGTTAACCAAACACCATTAACAAATACTTGAGTGAAATTAATCATATTAACCTCCCTTAAAAAAAGTTGCTAATTGATATGTCACATCAGCTTTCAAACAAAAAAAATCATCGTAATCGGTTTATCTGTTCAAAAGTTATAATGTCACAGACACACACACACAGATACGTCAAACTTATAACACCCCTCGTTTTCTGTGGGGAATTAAAAAAAAAAGAGTCCTTATTTCGTTATTTCTGAAGAGTTGGATACTACCAGGACACGATGAAAAAGATCTCTTGCACATATCTTTGGGCTATTTAAGGTTCCATTTTCTGTTAACATCAGCTCTATGCGATTTTGTAAACGAATACCAGCCAGCATGTGTACAAAACCGGCACCATATCATAATTTCTCTTCGACCCAATCTTGCCTGATCGCTCTCTGGACTTGCTGTAAACTTTTGCCCTTCCGTCGTGTTTGTAGAGCGTGAATCTTGATTCATCTGTAAACATCTTGAAACATCTGTTTTCCCCGTGTTGGTCCGGGCTCCTTTGCAGAATAGACCATCTGCCTTCTTTGCCAGGCAGCTCGTAAAAGGTGAGCATAGGCTTACCGTCACTAACATCGTGGCATCTGACTAGGTGGTAGAGTTTCGCAGCGACTCGCCCGGATTGGTACCACCGCCTTACCTATTCCTACCGCCATAACGTCATGACGTGTTCCGGTTCGGAGGGTCTGGTAGCCGGTAAACTTACTTTTGTTCGAGGCCTAACATCCCGACCTCAGGTTGGCAACGCACCATTACCACCTTTGGTGTTTGTAGGCGGCGTGAATTTCTTACCACCAGGAAATCCGTCTGCTTGTTTGCCTTGCTATATCATAAAAAAAAAAGAAAAAAAACATTACTCTTGACCAGTCATTCCCAAAGTGGACGATTTCCGATTTCCTTGTGTGCGCTAGAAGCCTAGAGGAAGCGGTAAGAAAACCTAAAAAAAATTTTTTTTTTAAACTTCAGGCGAAACAAATATGTTATTATTGAGGTTTTTGACGAAAAGAAAACGGGGCAACAAAATAACTGATTATCAAAGTGGGCGTTACATGAAATAAGTTTGGGGACCACTGCTCTTGACCAATCTTAGCAGACCAATTTGAGTGGTCCCGTGCATATCTGATTGTCTTGATTCACGAAAACGCTCCTAAATAAGAGCGTTTTCGGGTCCCATTGATTATAAATTGGCTTCAGCAAGCCGTCTTCTGGCAGTCCATGCATTTGGGTTGCTCCCTCCAAAGCGCAAAAATTATTGCGTCAGTAAAGTTTCCGTCAAAAACCGATTTCTTAGCATCGTATTCACCAAATAGCGATCTTCTCTCCTTGTTCATCGATGTCAAACTGTTCTGACCGTCTGCGAATTAGAGCCGGTTTCCCGAAAACGTTAGAGAACTTGTTCAACAGTTGATAGTGACACACTAACTGTCCTAGCCGTATCACGCTGAGTTTGCCCTGTTTATAGCAATGTAACGATTTTGGTGCACTCTTCAACTGTATGGACATAATGATAAATTAACTAATTCAGATTGAAACTCAGGGACGGCTTACTTATACTATACTGACATAACGTCACATTAACTGCATTAACTAAAGAGTTAAAAACAGATGTATGGAATACGTTGTTCTATCTTTAAAGACATTCATTTTTACTTTTATTAAGTTTTGTGCCAGGACTTGACGTATAAACCGAGGAGTAGCATAAATAATTTAAAAAATATTTTAAATTTTTAATCAAACACGGTATAGTTTTGCTAGGAATAAGGTATTTATTTTTGAGATATTCAGGTTTCATTAATTACTTTTTTTTAATCTGTATACGCTCGAGAGCAACTCGAGTTTTGCCTTAGAACATAAAACTGTAAATTCCTTATCTACATACAAAAGATTCAGTAAACTGGGTAGTGTTCCAGCCGAACTACATTATAGACGCACGGCTCGGTTGCCTCTGGCAACTAAGCCTACTGCTAGACGGACTGGCTCATGCCGTAAGTACACCACATCCATCCATATTCTATGGCAATAGCATCCATATCACATAAAAGATATATGGACACTTGTTCTTTTCCAAAACACACTAAAACTCGTTGGTTTCACTTTTTACAGTATTATTACAGTTAGAAATAAATAGTCTTAATTTTTACGTATATTATTTGGTTGTTAGTTATTGACGATCAGTTTTGCAGCATCATTCGGGCATTGCGACTAAAGATAAAATGTGACAATCCGCAGGTAAAGGTACTTTGTGGTCGATATGGAGTTATGCATACGCTTGTAATCTGCGATTAATACGCTGTAGATATCAAAAAAGATCAACCTCCTACGATGTTTTGTTACGGAGATATAAATTTTTTTAAATTATATTCGAAATTGTGCAATTTCGAGAAACAGACATTTTAAGTTCAGTCACCTCGAATACTATGTTGCCGTTGTAAGTTACATAGTGGCCAACGAAAAATTATTCCTAGGACTCCTGGCTTTTAAAGAATGTTGTGACAACTTCTGTATTACTAATAAGAACCTTGTTATGGACCAATCAATATGTCTATAGACCAATTTAAAAAAAAAAAGATGTTTTGTTTAATTTTGCCAATTTCGTGCGATGGTACCTACAAATTTTTAACTGATCTATTAGAACACAATTTCGAAAGAAAATCTTGACAAAATAAAAACAAAATTAAGGGTAAAAATCACATTTAATAATTTTTATGCAAAATCACCAAACTTAACAAATTTCAGTCATAATTATTTAACAAGCAATATAATTTTTCATACATAAATCAACGAAAATCTTTCATTCACTTGAAATAACACTGACAATATCACTAATTTAGCTTTTTAAGTCACTTAAACCACAGCTTAAACTTACATCACAATAGCAGTCTTTGTTCCATACATTTGAGAAAAGGTACTTTATGGAAATAATGTAACAAAATATTATAATCCGTATATAACAATAAAATTAAGATTATACATTGATGATAATGGTTTTTCTAATGAGTGGTTTTATTTCTATCATTTTAGTAATAAATCGTTACAAACATAATCAGTTCTTTTTTACAGTCGCTTTAAAAATTATAATTATTTTTTTATGTAAAGAAAAGGGCCCTTATGGCCGAGTTACACGATATTAAAGGTTTTCTTGTTCTGAACGCCCTTTTTTTACAAAAATAGACACCACCACGAACTTGGTTTCTGTGACCAACCTCACCACAATAGGTGCATGTAGGCTTTTTACGTTTTGTATTTGGCAAAGACTGAACACCACTACAACTTGGCTGTGACTGAGTAAGAAGCACTTGGGGAAGATTTTCCAAAGGATCTTGAGATGTGCGCAGATAAGGCTTGGGGCAAAGTATGTCTTGGGATTCAGGTGGTACAAATTGTCTAATTTTTTCGTATAGGTATTTTTGTCTGTCGTAGGAGAGGCCTTGTGGTTGGATAACTTCAGGCATCTCGTCAATACTAAATGTATCTTTAAATATAACATGACGGACGCAAGATTCGCCAGTGGCAGACTTTTCGCAAGCATTTTGACCAGGTAAGGATAAATCTTTTTTGAAATGGCTGTACGAGAGTAAATTTGGAACAGTAGCCGGTTTCTTGGTTTTGAAAAAATTTACCCAATCATACGTTTTAACATTTACAGTATTACATTTACAGTATTACATTTACAGTATTACATTTACAGTATTTCTTCTTAAACAAACCAAAATATTGGTCGGGTGCGAATTTGGTGTGGCCTACAGGTAGAAACGATGGCTGAAAACTTTTGTGTCTCCCTGTCATCACCCGCCATAATCCGTATTGAATAAGGTAATTGTTTTTATTTTGCCCAGCGCAATTATCGGCGTGGCAAACGACTTTAGTCTCTCCTAGAGCAAAGTTTTCGAAGAAATGGTGGAGAAAAGAAAAAACAACGTTCGCGTTTGCCTGTCGCACATGACTCAGGAATTACATAAAGTACAAATTTGTGCTTTGGCTCTATAGCAATCCCGAAAGTCGAAAAGACCGATCTTATAACCTGTCAAAAAATATAAAGGGCCAACTTGTGCATCGTGTGGCAAATGAACCTGTTGAGCAAATTCAAACGAATAATGCATCAAACCATCAAAATCATTAGCTGCATGAGGGCCAAGAGCCATATTGACTACAGTTGGAGCTATTTCAGCTATCAAGTTGGAGTAATACTAAAAAGTAAACTGCTAGGTAAGATGTGCAAATCAACGTCACGATAACAAGGCATTCGACCAGACAATACGAGTGAGTTCTGTAACGAGAAATTCTTAATGAACGAAACAGCATGTACACGCTGTTGTAATGTTTTGATATTAGTTTTGCTTGACTTGTGTGCAGTGACTTCAATTCCGTTCTTTTTAATTTGCCCCAAAACGTTTCGAAATTTGTCATGCCTACTCCATTCACAAAAAGAAAAAAAGATTCACATTTGCTCTATCTCTTGTCTTTGATTTGTGGCCTTTCTTCACTGTTTCAGGAGTTGTATTTGCCAAGCAGTTTAAGGCCCCCATTAATAAAATGTTTTGATAATTTACATGTTGATCACAGTAACCATTTAAGTTTTGAGAATCTAGTCTAGAAGCAAGTATTTCGTCACGAGATAATAGTCTTATACATTGTCGTTCACAGCCGCAACCTTCTTTAAAAAAAATATCTTCATTTATTGTCACATCTACATTGTTTTCTTCGATAAAATCGTCCTCAAATATATTTCTTTCCCTAATTGTATGTTCAAATAAGTCCAAATTATTGGAATCAGGATCAATGTCTTTTACATTGTAATTATATTCTCGGAGAAATAACTCAAATTCAGCTGCATAATCGTCTTTTGTATGCACTCCTGGAAGAAGTTACAATTGTGACTGATCATAATATTTTTTTAAGGCATTTAACATTTCTTGCATACACGACAATTGCTCTATTTTTTGCAGTTTACCTAATTCAACTGATATCATAAATCCAAAATATTTGGCTCCGTTATTAAAGTCAAATTCTTGTGAATCATCAACTTCATTTAAATTACATTGTGTACATTTGTCGTCTGCAAAATGAAATTAATACTTACGAGTATTATTGTTATAACTTTTACCTGAGTAAATCTTTATTTACTTTATAAAACATTATAAACCGTAAAATATACCTGTTTCTGTCAGAGATGGGGACCGATGGTAAATTTGACTTCCTTCATCCAGAGTCTTGTCCACTGTATCTTTATCTTTCTGTGTGTCAATTTGAGTCTCATCATCGCAAAAGTAATATGGGTTTACTTGGGAGAGATCATTTTGCGTTTTACCATCATCATTGACGTTTTGTAACATACCTAGAATAAAAGCATTATAATAATATAGATATGACGTATTAAATTCACAAAGTAATATGTACCTATAACTATGCTCATACTCATTTTAATTATACTCATATAATCATAATCTTATAAACATAATCATAATAATTATACGGATTTAGAAGTCCGCAGAGCAATACGAATATAGTATAATACATTGACTTACTCAAAACTGATTGTGACTCAGTTCCCAATAGCTCCTCTTCCATGAAAATATCTTGTGATTCCGTTTGGGGTATGTAACGCCCTAGGAAATGGAATGAAAGATAAAAATTAATTGAACAATGTTTACACAAAACTGTTCATCTCTCTACTTCATTTTAACAAATAAATAAATACATAATGCTATTGGGAATTTTATTTTATAAGAATTTTATAAGTTTAAGTAGTAGGTAGGTACTTACCCTTCTTAGGATAATTATTTTTATCTCCTTCCATTATTTATCACGATGCAAACAAATTTATACTGCACTTTAATCTCAAATTGTGTTGAAAATTATTAAAAAATACACTAAAATTTGCAGAGGAACGCTTTTAAGTCAACCGAACGAAAGAATAAACGAACAAGCAATGACTAGTGCCGTTACCGACTGCCGCGGTATCCTTAGCGATGAGCGAGATAGAAAACGATGCTTAAAGCGTAGGTAAGAGTAGTGCAGATGCCTAGCGGCAAAGACAAAGTATTGCTACGATGCCGCGGCATGAATCAGAAGCGGAGCACGTCATGACGTGTTTGCATCTAGCGTTTCATAACACGCGGCCGTAAGGTACCTTTTCTACTAAACTTTGAGACCACATTATGAGCTTATTATTTACATAAAATAAAAATTAATAATAGGGAAATAAATTTCAGATCTTATGCTTTGCGAAAAAGTAATAAAAAAAAATCGACATTTCTTGCAAAATTTACAAAACATTCAATATCTTCGAAACTATAAACGTCCATAAGGTACCTTTAGCCGCGAATTGTCACAAATAGTTATTTACTTCATTTTAAGGATATGTAACCTATTGTTTGAAGGTTAAACTTATCTTATGATGATGACGTAAAAAGTGAAACCGGTTGACTTAAGTGTTAATTATAATGTATTGTCATACAAACTGCTAAAAGTGTATGAATTATAAAAAAGGTACAAGTGATGTTTAATGCCCGGTTCCTATATTCAAAAAACGAGTCGTTTTGATTACGGATGGAAGTATTTTGTACGCTTAGTAAGATTACTAACAACGGTTGCTCGTTTCCGACTATTGATTCTAAACATTTTTTGAAAATATTGGTAACGCTCCGTTACTTTTGAACAAACTACGAATGGTTTAGCTGACGGATTACGATTCGTTGATTATAGGAACCGGGCATAATACGTATATAATGGAACTTCACGATGTGCCGACGCAGAAACAAAAATTTCTATTTTCTATATTTACATGAAACTAATAATGCGGCATTAAATATCAAAATATAACATATGTATTTTATAGTATCTATAAGCTAAAAAAAAGCGCCTTTATCAACTAAACTTTATGCTAAAGAAGGCGACAACTGTCAAATCCACTTCCTAAATGTTCAGGTTTCAAACTTCATTCTCTGTAATATATAATACAGTATTGGTGGTGATTCTGCTGTGCACAAACTTAATTTATTTTAGATGCATGCTATATTTTTCAAAGGAAACAAAAAGAAAAGAGATGAAACATTTTGGATATGTTAGATTAGTTCTGGTTTGTCATAATGTGATGAAAATTAACGTTTGTCGAGGAATAGATTAAACGTTTGTACAAATGTCGTGTTCAGGTGTCGGGCGCAAAAGAGATCTTCGTCGCCAAAACCGCTATGTAGTGTCTTGAGAGTTTGTGCTTCGGTTGGGAGGGAGGCTTGCGTTTGACACAAATATTGGATCCGGTGTAACCGATAGGACGTGAAATACAACAGAGGAGTTTTAGAATACCACCGCCCGGTCAGCTCTGCTCTCTCTAAAACGTTCAGGGCGTTCATGTAAAAACATGTATATCACATGTCCTTTTTGTTTTTTCTATAAAGAAATGTTTACATGAAAGGTACCAAAAGATGAGATATCGAAGATAGTGGCCGTGTTGCTGAGGCGGAAGAACGGCAAGGACACGACGTTCCGGATCCTCAACCAGTTGGTGACGGACGCCGGGACGTATCTGGTGGAACTGTCCAAGTGTTTCGACGAGGTCAACTACATATACAGGTGATCTTATAGAAACCTATAAGAATACATATACAGGTGATCTTATAGAAACCATGTATTTTCGGTGTATGCTGGAGTACACTTTATTTGTTATCATTGGTTTACATTTAAGTCAACCGTTCTCGCTAATTACCGCGTAATACAAGCTTTTTAATAACTACATAGTATAAAACAAAGTCGCTTCCTCTGTCCCATATCCCTTTGTATGCTTAAATCTTTAAAACTAAGAACCGGATTTTGCGTTTTTTTTTAATAGATAAAGTTATTAGAGGAAGGTTTTTATGTATATTTCATAATCGAGCAAACCCGGGGCAGGCCACTAGTTGAAAATAAAATAAAGATGCAATTGCATTTAACAAAAAAATTGTTAGTAATTGACTGTACATAAATAAAAAATAAAAGTTGTAGTATGCATTTATGTTATAAATTTGAATGTCCCAGACTCAACACACCTGGGTGTTGATTATGTTTTTAAGTATTTTCTATTACAAACGTTTTCCTATGTGTACCCATAACATTACCTTTTACCCATATTACCCATAACACTCGCTTACATTGGGGTCACATAAATTCGTGTATTATGTCCGGAGATATTTATTCACTTTTTATTCTTAAAAGTTTTTTTTTTTATATTAGATTACTTTTTATTAGGAAAGGAAATTTTTGATTGTTCTCTACAGAAAATGGGCAGATTTAGAAGTGGCCAAAAATACAGCGGAACAAAATATAGACGTCCAAAAACTTCAGAGCAACTTCCCGGTTGTCATCACCCAAGATGAAATGTGTAGCCAGGTGCTACAGGCGTACCCAGATGGGAAATACATGGTTCAGGTATGTTCAACACTTGCACGCCCAAATGTTGGTCTTTGGTCAGTGTTTCACACTAAGCAACAATTAAAGCACTTACTTGTATTTAAAAGTTTCTAACTATAATATTTTAAGAAAATACTTTTCCCGTTTTATTAATATACAGGGAGTAAGGTACTCCAAGGTTCAACTTGGTATCACAGTCTTATTACAATGCGGTACAGTCTATAATATCAACTTAGTTAAAGTTTATTAATAAGAAAAATAACATGCACCTTCATGTTTAAAAAACTTACTTAATAGGTGCATTGTTTGATTAATGTAAAAATATGTTTAAAATCTGTCTGCAATTCCGGGTCTGGGTGTTGCTTAAATTTATTCTGGTGTATGTTTAGGTATTTCTAAGTATTAGTATCGTTGACTTACACTCATTACACAAGCATATAATTTGCTTACTTTGGGGTTAGATTCAATTTGTGTAACTTGCTCAGGAAAATTTATTCATTGTAACACTGCTAAACCAGCTTTATAGCGTGACTCTAGTAGGTATAACGTATGTGTAAAAAAGTTTGTTTTTTGCTTGTATTCGTTGCTTTGTTGTAATATTGGTATAGCAGTAAAATTTCTGTTTAGTGTATCTTTCATACTTCATTTTGTCTTTCGACCGGTTTAAAAGTTTAGTATAGGTACACGCCTTACGTCCTCGAACCGTCATTAAATATGGCGGCTCAAGCATTTATGTGACATAAATGTATTTTTAGGTATTGGTGTCTATTAAATTTATATAACAGTAGTAGTTGTTGCTCGCGGCGTTGCCCTCATGGTTGTTGGTCCTACATGAACAATTATTTTCGAGTTAAAAAATATATTATGTGTTAATCCAAGTTTTTTGTAGTTGTTGTAGCAGGCTAGAAATGTTACTGCTGAGTTGTGTGAGGTCAACTCGCAGGTGGCGACGGCGTACCTGGCGTCGCTGTCGCGGCTGGGCCTGTCGGGGGGTGCGGCGGG
>NJDD01000543.1:574278-607854 GCA_002245505.1 Calephelis nemesis
CCTACGCCGACCTGCACGCCGAGCCCACCGCCTTCCTCGCCGTCTACCACGCGCTGCTCGCAAGGAACGAGGCGCTCCGGGGCTCGCCGCACTTCCTCAAGAGTGAGTGACACATACATATACATAATCTCTACGCACACACAAATACACAAACACACACGCACGTTCGGACAAACGCGCGCGTACGTACGTTCGGACAAACGCGCGCGTGCGTACGTCCAGAAACAAGCGCGCACGCACTCCAGTATCCAGTCATGAGAAAGTAAGAACAAGAAATACCTATCTATAATTGACATAAAGTGGCGTTGTAATATGACACTTACAGCTGCACTCAGAGACGTCAATTATATTTTAATCAGTCGTTAAGTCGATGATATAGTCAATCATATTGAAGTCTCTGAGTACGGCTGTTAGCCACTAACTGCCAATATTAAAATTTAAGAATGGTTGCCAGGTGACTTATCTAAAATAGCCCTTTAAATTAGTCGTAAGTAGGATTATGTTTTAGGTTACTTATAGCGGTTTGCAACCTTACAGCTTTGAGGATGACTAAACAATTTAACACTTCGCACATACATACCTTACGTTACTCACAATAGACTATTTGATAATAAACAAACACCATGACTCGATCTACAACCCACACTCCCAATTTGTGCATTTGTGGATGTTATGTTAGCCAACGATAATACTACATAGATACAAATAAATAAGAAAAAAAATTGTGTGTGTACTTATGTACACGCGTTAGAAGTTATACTTCTTCGGCGCAATAAGATAAAAATCTTTTTAAATTTTTTATCTTTTGCCTTATTTTACATTTGTAGACAAAATGACACTAACCATAGAAATAAAGAAACATTGTGAATACAGTTGTCAGTTCTCACGCAAACATACGTAGATGTCCTTACTTTTACTTTGTTGGTACCTTTTTTTGAAAAACTAAAATGTTATCTATAGCTAACTTCATCATGTCGGTTTTTCGTGACGGTGAGCGCGCGCATCGTAAAAATTTACCCTCATCATTTTTTCCTAACGCTCCAAAAGAAGTATAACTTCAAAAAGACAGAAATAAATTTAGATAACACAAACACCCAGAAATACAGACATTTATGTTGGCGAGTATCGAACTCGTGCTAAGCAGATGACTGTTTACGCTAACCGCTTTAACGATAACACAGTAAAAAAACTGAAGTTTATTTGTTGTTTATGTTTACTGATTTCCCTCTAACAGTACCGACGATAGTGGCGGTTAATTAATGTGATACTGCGGTAAATAACTAGTATGTGAATAAATTTATATTCAAATACTTCACCTTTAAACTTTATGAAAAGTTAACAATGTTTTATCAGTAGATATCTGTAACTGGTCATAATTAAGATAATAAAAATTGATAAATTGTTTTTATCTTTTAAACTTATGAAAAATACTATTAAAATTGTGTCAAGTGTTAGTTGTCAAATCAACCCATCAGTTATTTTGTGGGTGCTTTTATATTATAATTTATATATTACTAACTGATATTCGAGGCTTTGCGCGATAAATTGAGATGTAATATTTTAATTTAGATCAAACTGCACACAGTGTGTAAATTTGATTGAAATCAATTAAGCAGTTTAGGGGTCCATCGCGGAAAAAGAACGTGACACGTAATCCTATTAATATTATAAATGCGAAAGTTTGTATGTATGGATGTATGGATGTTTGTTACTCTTTCACGCAAAAACTACAAAGCCGATTACGATGAAATTTGGTATGTAGGTAGCTGAAGACCCAGAATAACATATAGGCTACTTTTTATCCCGGAGTTCCCACGGGATTGGGACTTACGCGGGTGAAACCGCGGGGCGCAGCTAGTTTATATATATTAATTAAGAAGATAGAAGAACTATGTCAGACTCGCTGAGTCGACAGACGTAGTTCTGACCTAATAACAAACTAAAAAACATACAAACTCTCTTTCAAACACACTTACACACACACACACACACACACACATGCACGCACGCCATGTATCCACGCACACATACACAAACATGCACTTACACTGTAGTGTAGTTTAGTATACATATATATATATATATATTTCAGTAGAAATAAAAAATATTCTGTTCTGTTCAACATTGGCGTAAAGGCGATCTTATAGCTAAAAGAGAACATTTTTAGTTTCATCGTTTTAATGAGCCTTTTTTCCTAGGAAGATTAAAAAAAAGATCCGCTAGGGGCAGCACCGGTTTTGATGTTTTTTCGGTCATAACTAGGTCTGGAATGTTTAATTTTGTCATAATAGGCAGACAAAGCAGGTTTAAAATAAGTGACTCAGTGTTATTCCTGCAGACCATTATAAAAGCTAAACAGTTTTTGATTTTATTTTTAATTATATAACTAACTTAAAAAGTTAGTTAAAGTTTAATCCTAACAATAAAAAAGTGTCAACGCATTCAATTCTATTATTATTATTATAAATAAAATTTAATTCTGGGGTATTTTTTGTGAATGTGTTGTTAGCAAAAATAATGCAATTTAGACCCAAAATGCATTGTTTTTGTTTTAGAAAAGTTGATGTCAAATTCATTTATATTATAAAAAATGCAAGTAAGATCTTGATTTAAACAAATATTGTTATAATAATGTAACATATGAAGATCGCCTCAATGGTCTAGCGATGCGGCGTCGGTCTTGACTTCTTGAGGTCTCGGGTCGATTAACAAAAAAAAATAGAAAAGGTCTATTTTAAATTTTCTAATAAAAGTGACGTTGCCCGGAATTGGGTTTGTGCCCGGTTGGCGATAGTTTTGCCACATATCACATTGTAGGACTTAGTGTCTTTAGCTAGTCGTGGGCACCCTGGTTGAGACTCTTCCTAGTACTTCGGGGATATGGTCGTGAAGGTACTTTATGTAGTCAAAAGAGAAAATTCATTAGCAAATAATGCCCAGAATTCACTTACTTGAATATCAAGATGATAAAAGTAAAAATATGCTGCATTCAAGGGTACTTCCTTGTGGAATTAAATTTTCAATATGTACCTATATGTTTGCTCTGATCACTCTAATTGTGTTAGTATCGACATTATAATTTTCAATATTATGTACAACTTGTTTGCGGTTATTTAAATATGAACCATTGTAGTGATGTGCCGCTCGTAATATACCCATCTATGCTCGCTTCTTATGAGCTATCTGATAGAAAGATGCTTGGCTAGTATTCTTCAAGGAAAACCAGGACCAACATCTGTGCTTATTCCACACCTTTAGGCCTGATAACGAGTGGCTTATCTTTTTCCTTATATTACGTACCTAATATGTAATATACGTAGGTACCTATAACATACATCGTATTTAAGCTATCTTATCATTCAAGATGGATCCAACTGCACACGGTCTGTAAGTTTGATTAGAATCGGTTAAGTAGTTTAGGATTCCATGGTGGATGTAACCCTTAGCATTTTTCTCGTGCATGAGATAAATTTGGCCAAATTTGTACTATTACGGTTTCGTAACGTCACTGCTTGTCACTGTCGTGTTCCAATCTAGTAGGTAGATAGCCAGTAAACTGACAATAACTGGTAAGTCTTAACATCCTAGCCTCTTGTTAATACGTATCGTTACTGTTTTTAGCGCATAAGCATTTAAAGCTTGTATTTCTCACTATTAGGAGATACCTACGTCTACAGTTTGCCCCAAAATACCTCAAAACATACAAGTGTTTTAGCAAGTCTATACCAAAGCTCGACAAATATCACATACAGACACCGTTTTGTTCTTACATTGTCTTTCCCTCGTGGTAGTCCGATTCCTCTATATAGAGTTGACCATCTGCCGTCGTATCTAGTATACTTGCAAAAGTGGCTTAAACCGTACCCACTGGACAGCAGCGCACCTACAACATCTATCGTGTCTATAGGCAGCGGTTATCTCTTACCATCAGGGGAGCCACGTGCTTGTTCTGTCTTTTTATAAAAAAGAAACGACGGTTTGCACTCCGGGAGTGCCGGCAGATGTGAAAACTTGAATATTAACGTTGTGCATTTTTGATATTTTGGAACATTCGCAAATTTTCGCGCAAGCGCCCTATACCGTTTTACGAATTTTTGTCTTATGAATCAGTTCACGTGTCCTGACGCGAGTTATGAAGTTTTTACCCATTCCAAAAAAAGTGCGCAACGCCGCTAAAGAAGTTTTCACTTCAAAAGTTTAATGTGTCTAAAGTAAGAGCCAAAAGTTTGATTTTCAAAATAATCATGCATTAAACGGCTCGAACCAGTGAGCTTATCGATGGGGTCAAAAGATCTAGAAATGTCCAACGTCAATGGTCACGCGGTGTGATATGTTATCGTGTCTATGGTATCTGACGCAATACCTACATGGCGTGACACACCATGATATGAAATTGTATCAATATCCAACAAGGCGGATTTCTAGACGGCATATGACCTCTGAACAGCGTGTCAGCTTCACTTCTCTTCAAACGCGAGCACATATTGGCGATCAACGTTCTCGTTACAGAAAGAAAGGATACCAATTTGGATGAGTGTAGCAAAATTCAAGTTCTTATCGCAGTAATTTGCATATAATTTATTTTTGTTGCATCACACACAAAAAAACTATATCATATGCATAATGTTGCAGTGTACCAACTGACGCAGGAAAAGCCACATGCAATTGAAAATATTTTAACAGTACTATCAGTAGCTTGTAATTTCGTCCGCATTTTAGACCCCTTTAGCTCTTCCACAGGAACTCCTAAATAACCTAAAAGAAATTAATATTGACAGAATTGCAGATTAAATGTATACAGAGATTTTATCAAAATCGGATCAATACTTTCAGACTTTATTAGAATATTTTACGAATAACATTAAATTTTATCTAAAAACAGATTTGTTTATCAGTTCATGGTATCTGATTATTGCAAATGTCAATAACACGGAGCAAGATTGTCTTGATGTCTTGTTACCCAAAATTTATATCGTGGTATTTTATTATGAAGCATGAGTTGTTTACCACGTGTTAGTTGGAATACTCAGATGTTTTCAGTATCAAAAAAAACACCCGAACACAAAGACAAATACATCGCGCAAATGTCTTTCCTTATTCTCTGGCTGAGCACTCCGCTCGTCCACTAGCCCGGTGACGTTTTCAAAGTATTTAGACGAACACAACAGTAGTCATTTCGAAAAAAAAAACTTTCCATATTATAAATCGAACTCAGTGTTTCGCAGAAAATACAAATACATTATGTTACCTTATACTCACCCCTGGACTAACAAAGCGTTCAAAAATCTTGTAAAGTTGGTTTGTTGGTTGTCCAAACGGATTTCTTTTTAAAAGTACCAGTAGAAGTAGAAATATTTGTTCCTGATCCATGAGTAGATTAGACCAGCTGCTTCTCTGCTAAGCAGGTCGTAAGAGGCGAACATAGGCTTAATCGGATCATTACTCATTACCAACAAAACTGGTAATAGAGTGCTATGCAACTTGTTCGGGGTAGAGATTCATCATCTCACCTACTCTTGTCACTATAACAGTGTTTGGCACTGTTATCTTTCCTCGAGAGGGTTGAATCAGATCAGACAAGCCTGTACTTGTTGACTGACTTATCGCAAAAACTCTAGTTCATTCAGATGTCCTACCTTCTACGAAGAAATGTATTAATGGATCACTACTGGTACAAAAGGTAACAAATAGTACTAAAGACTTCCATCAAGTAAATTCCATTGTTGACTAATATCCATTTATCTAGCTTATTTTTGTGTTAGAAGATAGCAAACAACGGCTCCCCAGATAGTGAGAGACTACCTTCGTTTAGACACCATAGATGTTTCTGGTGCTCCTTTATAATAAGATCAATTTTTGTAATTTGTCCTAAGATAATGAAATACATGTTATTTTTCCAGCTGACCAATGCGACGTGTACGTAGAATATTATAAACAACTGATGTCTGAGTGAAGGTGGAAGAAAATATCGAAGATCTGTGATTTGTAAATAACTTATCTGTAAATTTTGGCAAAACAATATTAATATAAGCTGTTCAAATAAATGTAAATAAAATAAATTATTTATTAAATAATGATATGATATTAAATATGGACTTTCATTGATATGGTTAGCTATAATATTAAAACTCAAGCAGGTAGATTTTCTTAACACTGCCCATAGCCATAGCCACCAAAGATAATGACGTTGATACCAAACAATATCGTATCCGTAAATTATGACTCTCACCGTGACTATGTTGTTAAGTTTGCCCTCACAATTTAAGCGCAATTTATCTCCAACATCATGTATAAAGACTTATCCATAGATACACCACACTTGTGGATTGGATGGCAAAAAATTAGTTTTAGTTCTTAATATTTTAACCCTAAATTATTGTTGTTTTTTTTGTTTTAGCTTTAAAATTTTAACAGCATAGTTTCGAAAAAAAAATGGCTGTGACATACGGACGGACAGACAGATATGATGATTTTATACGGTTCCGTTTTTTTAGCCTTTGGCTACAGAACCCTAAAAGAACCGTCGAAATCTATTCGTTAATGGTGGACTTAACGCGAAATAAATATACCTTCAATAAAAACATGCAGACAATTTAATCATATATTCAGAAAAACCAGTAACAGACGTAGTTTCAATCTGGGCGATTAAAATCTAGTCACAGTCCTCGTGACAAGTTTACTTATTATCTATCCTTATTTTAAAGTACTCATACTCATTATGTGCGAACGATTTTACGGAACGACTATAAAAATTGCTGCGTCACCACCGTCTGACCTTTACCTAATGCTAATTGTTATAAGTTATAACGCTGGGTGGGTAAGATCATATTCTGGGGTTGGAAGAGGCTCAAGTTGGCAACGCATCATTATCTCATTATGAAATCCGTTTTTTTAGTTTGTTTGTTACTATAAAATAACAATTTCGGATGAATGCTGTACCTACATCTTGATATATCCATGCAGATATACAATGCCAATGTGGATGGACATTCACGATCAAATCAATCGGATATTATCTGAGGGTGGTGTCAAGAGTCTCCGAAACCGGCGTGTTTATACAAACATACGAAAAGGGTAATGAATGTGAAGGAAGCAAGACAGGTTTGTCAGGATCGTGAGGTCTGGCACTCGATACTCTCTGCCTAACCCGTGCCTTAGCGTGAAGATATGTGTAAGTACATACCTAATATTTACAAACTTGCTAGTAACGACAAAATTTAGATTTACGGTCATTCTATCTCTTTAACCGTATATAACCCGGCTAACTGTAAAATTGGAAAACTAATTATTAAATTAAAAAAAAAATGCAATTTTACTCGATATCGCGGTAATATATTATATTACCTGTCTATAGTTACGACAGACGAGACAGCATGACCTTATCACTAAACACTTTCGCCTGGTCATCTTCATCTCATCACGCCTGAACAGATGGACCAATTTTGCTACTTTTTTGATGTGTTACTTAATATCAGGGAAAGGTTCTTATGAGGAAAAATACAGGAAAGGTGGAAAGAAATAATGTCCTAATCCATACCAACCGTTAATAGCTGTTAATGCCATGTGACACAAAGTTCGCCTGGTTCAAATAAATAAAAATGAATGTTTTTTTATATGTACGGGCATTACCTAATTCCGAACGACTACGATTTGGCTTATTGTTCGAATTATTTGTGGAAGTCTAGGGAAGGTTTTAAAGATAAGAAAAGGTGGAAAAAACTGCTACAAAAATAAGAAACTCATTTTATTTTTTCCATCATTGTTTTTTCCCATGTACAAATAACGGGTGAAGCTAAGTTCGCCGGGACTGCTAGTGTCTTAATATTTTAGCACGTTTGACAAAAACTCGCAACTCAATTATCTGTTATTTGGGTGCCTCATATCACAAAATATATGCTACGTGTTTAAAAGTAAAATTAGCAAAACGCACACGTACCTACCATACGGCATACCTATTGATGATAATAATATAATCAAATTATACGTCATCGCCTTTTGTATTTTGTTTTCGATGTTACGTAATGACTAAAACACACGAGAGCATGGTTTTCGAAATATTTATTATTTAAAACATAACATTGCCTCTGTGGTCTAGCAGTCTGGACTTGAGTTCTTGAGCTACTGGGTTCGATTCCCGGGTTGGGCAAAAAAAGATTAGAAAATGTATATTTTCTATTAAAAATAACATTGCTTAGGATTTAATATGTAGGTACCAGATTGGAGATAGGCTTGCCACCAATCACATTGTGGAAATTAGTTTCTCCGGCTAGTTGTGGGTGCCTTGGTTGTACCTCTGCCTACCTCTTCAGGGATATGGGCGTGAAGATACTTTTTTTTAAAACATAACCATGTTTTAGTTTTAACACACTGGATTTCCAAATCTTATTTTTTTTATATGTATTGACAAGATGTTAATGGTGCTTAGTTAACCTTGACACTAGGGTGTTAAGCCTCATCTTTATTTATCTTCTACTGTAACCTTGCCAAACCACAAGATAACCTAACTGTGACATCAGCAAGAAACCAGGTGGTATGTTGTTTGTTGGAGTACTGTTGCTCTTCTCTCATTAGAAGCCACGATGCTCATGAACCTTACCTGTCATGAGTTTGCAGGATCATGTTTCAACAATTCTTTACTATGTTCTTAACCCTCTTCTTTACACTCAAAGCTCCAGACCCCACAAAAATTTTATGAAGTTATAGTTTATTATAGAAGGAAATTCTAGTGTGTTCTAGCTTTGAATTTAGATATTTAAACAATCATTAGCCAAACACACAATATGACCATCAGGGTAATAAAAAAAAATGTGTGTGTGTACTAGAGTACACTCGTAAGAAGGGAAGAAGTAAAACTTCTTTATGACATTATTTTTCAAAAAATAATTTACTATATGCAACTTTACAGAAATTGGTTAAATAAAGTTTATTGCCAATCAAAATTGCCAAAAATGGCGCGTAACGGAAAAATGTGACGCGTAACAAAAAAATGTTACAATAAATTTTTTCCAACCCCGATAAAGAAGTTTCACTTCAAAAATATGAGAAAATGGTCAATGGTGAAATGGTCACATCACTATTAACAGTTCATTAAGCCAATTTTAGTTACAAATAACTTGATCAAGCCTGGCTATATAAAATATATAAAAAAGAATTTAAAATGTTTAAGCCATGACACTACATTTTATTGTATTGCACTATAACTATTTATGATGACATTTGGCCTTAAGAAATAGCAGGATTCAGATAAAGCCATTGGCATCCTTTCTATTCCAACTTCAATATTTCTGTTAGTTGGTTAAGTATTGACATGCAAGCAGCACGAAATTTATGAATACAAAATTATATTAAATAAATCATGTATTTGTGGATTTATAAAAATGCTCAGTAACAAATGCACTCTTTTATAAAAATCACATTTTTTTTAACTTAAAACATAACAACAGCGCGAATGGACTTTCCTGTGTGCATCAAATGGAAGGCTTCATTGATTTCATTTAGAGATACTTTATGAGTGACAAAGTCATCAAGGGGCAGTTTCTTGTTGAGGTAGTCGTCCACCAACTTAGGTACACTGTCACGGCTCTTATACCCTCCAAAAGCTGTTCCTCTCCAAACTCGGCCAGTCACAAGTTGGAAGGGACGAGTACTAATTTCCTCCCCAGCACCAGCTACACCAATGATCACAGACTCTCCCCAACCCTTGTGACAAGCTTCCAACGCAGCTCTCATGGTATTCACATTGCCAATGCATTCAAATGTATAATCCAGACCTCCATCAGTCAAGTCAACTAACACTTGCTGAATAGGTTTGTCATAATCCTTAGGATTGACAAACTCATTGAAACCAAACTTCTTAGCAATTTCAAACTTTTCAGGATTGATATCCACTCCAATGATACGCTTAGCACCAGCTACCTTACACCCAAGGCCGACCGCTAAACCAACAGCACCAAGTCCAAATACAGCACAGTTGGAGCCTGGCTCAACTTTTGCAGTGTTTAATGCAGCTCCATAGCCAGTTGTTACACCACAACCGAGTAGGCAAACTTTATCCAAAGCTGCGTTATCTGGAATTTTACAAATGGAAATTTCCAGAACAACAGTGTATTCGCTAAAAGATGAACATCCCATAAAGTGGTACACTTCCTGTCCTTTGCAGCGGAATCTTCGAGTACCGTCAGGCATTACACCTTGGCCCTGCGTTACTCTGACTTTTTGACATAAATTTGTTTTTGGGTTGAGACAAAACTTGCAGGTTTTGCATTGAGGTACATACAGCGGTAAGACGTGGTCTCCAGGTTTAACTGACGTAACACCTTCTCCCACACTTTCCACAATACCCCCGCCTTCGTGCCCAAGGATCACTGGAAAAACCCCCTCAGGATCTTTACCAGAAAGAGTGTACGCATCCGTGTGACATACACCGGTAGATAAAATCTTAACCCGCACTTCGCCCGCTTTGGGTGGGTCAACTTCTATTTCTTCAATTGATAATGGTTTTCCGGCTTCCCAGGCTACGGCAGCCTTGCATTTTATCACTTTACCGGCGGTCGACATGCTACAGCCGTCTTTCAGTACACTTCCAAATAAAATGAACAGTTTTAAGCAAAATTAAATATGTAATTCTAAAACTTATCCAATCTCATATATCAAGGTCGCTTAATTTTGCCCAATTTTGAAGCGAAATAGTCAAAATATATTAGACCTTCACTTAACCATAATATCGAAATACAATTTGGATTGGTCAAAAAGAGATAGAAACTGACAGATGGTACCTACTGTATTAACAACCATGTGACCTTGAACATGACATCGATGACACTTGAGTTAACTGATGATAATAATAATAGCGTATTAAAGGATAGCACACACTGTACGGTACGGTTTCCCTGATTCGGAAACCTAAAAGCTTCTCTTGCATAAAAAATGTTCACAAATACAGAGGCGCACATGCTTTTATTTATTAAACCGGTAAGAAACTTAACATCCGTTTTAATATACGTGTGGGTCGTATCAACGGAAAAACGGCTTAGACACAGGCATAAAGTATTTAAAGGAACGCAGCGCTCGCGTACATTTTGGTTTGGTTGATTTCATAAAAAATAGAATTCATAAAGAATAATTACAAACGAAGCGCTAGATATAAATTAAAACAAGTCTGAAATTAATGTACAAGCGTAGCACACTGTATTAAACACACATACTTTTACGCTAAGTCCATTGCGGGGTAGGAATATCAAGTACCAACTCGGCTGCGGTTAGAAGACACCGCGCAGACGGCTTACCGACCGCTGGCTGACTTGATTTGAACCAGATCAGTCTAAATCTAAACGTTAAGTGTTGCGCTACAAATACTCCATTACTTGGCACCCAAAGAAATAAAATAAACATTATGGTATGTAAACAATGTTAACCTCACCCGTTCGGCAATCGGCAGGAAAGATGCGGGAGGGGTCAAGGACGAAGGACGTAGAGACATGACTTCAGATACGAAGACACGTAAATACGGGGACTCGTTTTGGAACGAAGTTCAAATTGTGAACGGGGGCTAGACGCGACAACTTTTCGTGAGAAGAAAATCTCACGAAAAGTTGTCGCGACACTTTTTGCTATTACTAAGCTGCGCAGCTGCGCTTCCTTGTAAGCTGTGCGGCGTGCGTGTGTTTAGAGAGATAGAGTTTGATAGATGGTAGGGAGGGAGGGGGAGAGGTAGAGAGAGAGCTGCAGCATGGAGTTTCATACAAACAATAAAGAACGACTCGAGACGATACGGTGACGATCCTTTTCCGAGTTGATAAGTGTGCTGACACCTTAGAATGGATCAGTTTATCGGGTGCCGGATCGGAGTAGACGACAAAGGGCCGTAATAATATTACCTGCGGACTGATAAGAGAGAATTGTCAACAACATGTCAAGAGACAACTGATAAAAAAATATACTTTTGACATGCTTTTGACTTTTGTACTTGTAATTTTAGTGTTGGAGATTCTTTCCGAAAACATCGATTCAAATCTTAACCTTATTAATCGATTCACAAAAAAATCGTGGTCTGAAACATTCACTTTTATTTCTAAGAAATCAACTTTTATCAAGTTTGTTGTCAATGTAAGTATAATTCTATTTATAAGTAAAATAAGGGGATTTGATACTAACACTTTTTTTTTATTTCCATATCAAAGTATCGTATATAAAATTAGACATTCATTTTCTATGTGTATTTTTAAATAAAAAAATTAGAAATGGGTAAAATATTTTTTAGTTCCCTATGTCATACTTAAGCTTTTTAAAAACATTAATCTGTCAAGTCTACTGGGATACAACCGGATCAGCTCATCACTTGCGATGTTTCCGGAAACTAAAAAAAGGCGCTAACAATGAACTTGACTCCATAATATTGATAAAAATTATGGCTATTGAGTGAGTGAATGGGTGATGCTATTTTTCTTGCCAGTAAATTATAAGGCCATACTTCAGATGTGCTGCTGTCTGTGATAAATACAGTTTTTTTTTGCTTTTAGTGAATTTCTGGTGCAAACGCATTATTTAAAAAGAGTTGCTTTTTCAAAATCTTACTAGATATTACGAAAGTCACTTAATCAATATACAAGTACTATAGTGGTCTTTGCAAGCAATCAAAATATCAATAAACGACAAATGAATCAAACGATATCAGTTACAAACTCAAAAATTACAAACGTGATTTATTTTTACTAAAAAGAGGCTAAAGAAACTACACACACAGCCATGTAGCGAGTTTTAAGTAATTAATCCTTTTACCAGCAACACTCATTCGAATTTAATGGTTCATAGTTCATACCAAAACAGTCAAAATCGAATGTTTGATTTTCCAGGTGAAATATCGATTCAGTAGTACGTAACGATTTGAAAAAGAGTTTTTTTTGGCTGGAAGAATCGATTTCAGATCGCATCCCTGTGTCATTTACTTTGCCTTAGGGATGTCGGAAATGAAATAAAATATCTATATAAATCGATATCGATGTTTTTAAAAGTATCAATATCGACTTCGATATTTTTACTTATAAATATCGATATATCGGGACGATTTGGCAACTATATTATCTAATCTACTTCAGTCATCTTAAGTACATTACGAGATAAATACTAATCCAATCGACAATTTTTAATAAATCAAAAACAACGATTAAAGAATGTTATTCATTATTCCAGCCAGTATTTATCTGATACAGGCATGAGAAAACCTCTTCGAGTTATGTGCTCGCCTGTAAGCCGACTTCTGTTATTGGGTACTTCGAGATTTTCAGCAGATACACCAGTTTCATCGTAAATCGCAGATTCAGACAATTCCACGAAGTCATTTTCTATCTCTGTTGGCTCATTAGTAACAATTGAACTAGTAAACGGAACGTCCGAACTGGTTCTTGTTGTTATTCGTTTAGGTTGTAAAGAACGTGGTGTAATATTATTAATTTCACTTGACCTTGCGTTTTTATTTTTAAGTTGTAAAAACGCATGGTGGCGCTTATATTTAGATGCGCAGCTATATTTGTCGAATTACTACTGGTTTTATATCCTTTTCCACACCGTCCATTAAACACGAAACATTTTGTTTGCTTTTTTAAAAAAAGTTCGACACGAAACTAGATATGACTTGACTGCTAATATTTAAATTATTTTGCTTATAAAGGTGAATTTATTATTTAATAAATTAGTAGGATTATAGACTACAATCAATTCAAACGCAGAAATAAGGTTAGCACTGAGCAAGTAATCACTAATATTAGGTTTTAACGGATATTCAAAACAATGTTATACAAAACAACATAGGCCATAGAGATAATTGAATGAAATGAATGTTATTTTTTGTGGAGAAGCAAGAAAGCATGGGATCTGAACCTATACAGCCTAGTGAGGTACAAAATTGAATGAAATTACTGAACTTCTTTCTTTCTTTAGGTTTTGGCCTTCACGTTAGTATTTAGCCATTAGTCAAGTAGAAATTTGCATCGAATCTTATATCATTTTCAATTAATTATAATTAGTCATCAGTCATAAGTCGTCAGGAAGTCAAGTCAGGCTCTTGGGTAAAGCGGTGGCTCATTACACAAGCTCTTTAATGAGATTTGGCGGCAACGAGGAAATACACGATACGCCAATTTCTTAGTAATTATTTCACTTGTGCTCTTTCACTGAACAAAATTGTACAAAATGCCACCAAAATTAACTAATTTCACTCAATATTAACACGAAATTCAATAATTATGAAAAACTTCGACCATCTTTTCTCTCGATGGCGCCAAAACTCTATTACTGAACTTATGTACCATATTAAAAAGCTGTTTAGCAACAAATTGATTGAGTCTACCAACCAAATATAAACATACGAAAATATTGTTTTTGATACAATTTTGATATTGAATATTTGGTATCGATATATCGTTGCAACATATAAATTATCGGCCGAAAATATCGATTTATCAAATATCGATATATCGATTTATCAAATATCGATATATCGATATTTATCCGATTCGATTTCTATGCGTCTGTGTCACAGATGACAGTTGGGTGACAGATCTGTGTTTACCGTAGACATGTGCTAATTAAACATTTTCAAATTTCATACAATTTTTGAAAATTATGGCAAAACTACATAGCTACTATGTTTTGTGCCCTTTAATAGATCGTCACAGTTTTCTAGGGGTTTCTGCAGATAAAGATAACGAAAATGTTATTGTGTCCATAGGTCGGAACGTTGTTAATAAATACAGAGTAAGAATTGTATAATGTAATTGTGAATTGTACATAATAATTCAATAAAATATTTATTTCTGATAACATCAATCCAAATTTGACTCAAATTAAACATAAAAATAATTATTTAGTTAATTGTTTTCTGACTTTTTACATTAAGCTTTCAGATCAAAAACAAATCGGGGGTTGGACATCAAAGGACCATCTTACTTCTCCTGTTATTTACGACAGTGAACAAAATTCATATGTTGGCATATTTAACAGAAATTCCATAAAAAATTGGAATAATGACTCTGATAACTTAGATAAAATTAAAAAATATAAGGTAAAGTATTTAAAAAACATAGTCTAAAGTTCTACTTAAATTTAAAATGCTCAATCAAAATTTTGTTTGAAAAGAGAATACTCAACATATTAAATCTTGTTGCTGCCATGATATCAATTCTTGTGATTGTGTATTCCATTCTGGGTTGTGTCGCAGGCAGTACTGCACATGTGACATGAGATACCATTTATTAGTTAACAACACTTATCGTTTCCATCACATATGGTAACATTATATTATTCCATTAAAAAATGTATCCTAAAGCTTTTTTTCTAATCATAATAATTATTATTAATTTTTTAATCTTGCTGTAATTTTCCAAGAAGTTGCTATTCTCAATTCAGTTAAGTATAGCCAGATAAAAATATAATGTTGCAAATGTATAGGTAGTTTGGTACAATACCTTAAAAAGGCTACTTCACTTTTCATTAATTTAAAAATGTTCTATCTTCTCATGTAAACATATTTTTCCTTTATTATTTTTGTATTTTTAACTCTATAAATGTGGATGATATCTCTATAATAGCTATGCCGCTGCAATATATATTTTTGAAGTATATTGTGTGGTAGTTGGTACTCTTGTAGATAGAGCTATAAACTTAGTGTGGCTAAGAGCTGCAAATATAATTTGATTAGAATGTAGTACTGTTAAATTAATATTTTTCTACAGATATGACACAAGACACATTGTTTTTATAAACTTAAGTTAATCAAAATCATTCATTTAAAATATTGAAGATGCACATATGGGATCCCAAAAACTTTTGTTAAAAACATGTGCAATATTTGAATTTGGGCACTCATTTCAATAGTTTCATGTTGTTTCCATTACTATAAATTGCTTTTTAAAAACAACCAAGTCCAGGGCATAAGTTTGGATATGAAGAAACAAGTGCTTTTGTTGTAACTGTTTCTAATTAGCAACAGTTTTCACTTTCAATTTTGTTTGAGCCTGCATCTTGGTTTTTTTTGATAACTAGTTACTAAAATAAAATATGTTTTTGAGGACACTTTCTGTTTATTTATATTAGTAGGTATTTTTTTGATAAAAATTAACTAACAGTCATATTCCTCATCACAACTAGGAAAAGCCATTAAAAAGCAACTTTTATTAAATATGTTAATAAACTTTACATAATTATTATTTTTAGTTTCCAATTAACATCCTGAAGCTGATTCCTAGACAAAATGGACCACCACTGATTTTATTTGATAATGGAAATTGTGCTTTACTACCATATGCATTGGAAAACAGAAAGACTTACGAAAACATCCAGCTAATCAAAGACACAGAAGTTATTGTTGATTCGGCATGTTATTCTGTACAGAATACAAACTATCTATGTTACATTGTTAAAAATAATAAAAGTAATTATGAAATTATTACATGTCCGATTAGAGAAGAATTGGGGGACATGGAAAAATCAAAGTTAAATAAAATTAAAGTTTCTAAAAAAGATGATGCTTTTGTTGTTGGAAAATTGATCAGCACACACGAAAGTCCTCTGGTGTATTTTTTGTGTAAGTATTTTGCAACAATGAAACAGGTTTGTAATCAGGACCTGGCTGGTAATGATAGCTGAAACTGACTGAGAACATTTATGTGGTCTTCCCAATGTCAAATTTTCAGCCCCTGTGTTCTGCTACCCAAGTTTAGTTGCCTTTTTTTCTTTTAATATCTTTAATGTACAGGATTCAGTTTTTACAGCTTTAATATGTGTGTACATAACTACATTTATAATGATAAGGATAAAATATGAAAGGTAAATAATGTTTTGAGTATCTATAACCAGTGTGGTTGTATAAAAAGTAATAAATGTGGAGCAATCTGGGCAGGACTGCAAGAAATTGAAATTTGGCACTCAATACTCTGCCAACCATATAAGGGATTTGATGTGAAGATATATATGTATGTAAATCATGTTTTATTGTTTTCAGGGAGTGATGCAAAAATGACTATGTTTGACCTTTTAAAGAAGACTTGGAAGACAATTGGTACTGTACCTTGGATTTCAACTACCAACAGTGTGTCAATTGCTTGGATGGGTAAAAACCATCTAATATTGTTTGGCAGCAACTGTGATCAAGATGGAGCTATAATTGTAGCCTATAATGTCATCTTAGGAGTTGGGTCTTGCAGATATCCTATGAAATTGTACTCTGATAATGCTCAGTTATGTTGCTTTAAAAATCATATAATTTTGGAAGCTTCTAACCATATTGGAATGCTACCATTTGTACTAGAAAGTAACAGAAACTTGTCAAGCCTTTTAGGGTCTCATGATATAGTGGAAGATAACAGTACAGAGATAACTGATTGGGATACACCAGTTGAACCTAAATTTCAGGTTAGTAATGAACTGAAAGATCTTTTAAAATTAGGCCTGTCGGAGAGGAATATGTGTGCTCAATTAATTTTGCCATTGCTGGAAAAAGGTGATATTTGTCGAATATTCAAAGCTATTAAAGAATTTAATGATGTACCAGAGCTAGTTTTAGTGGCTTTGCTGCATTACACTTTAAAATCGTTACCTTTAAAAAATGTTGATTTTACTAATGATGATGAATTTTTACAGTTCTGTAAAAGGGCTGATATATCTAAGAAAGAATCAGCTGTACTAAAAACTAACTTCGAGTTATTAAATTATATATTTCAGTTAGACTTTAGTGATGCTGTTATGATACCACACTTAAGAACAACATTACATTTGGATGATGCATTGTTTTTGTTACGATATATTTCATATTTACTTTGTGAATCTGATGAAATAATTGAAAATATTTATGAAAGTAAATTATTTGATTGGTGCACTTTGCTGATGGATGCATTTTATCAGCAATATTTATTGACCAAGGACAAAAAAGTTGGTAATGTTTTAGATCATATGCAAAAAGTTGTTGTAAACCTAGTTGATCAATTATTGGTTGTGAATGATATTTTACCAACATTGCAAAAGACAATTTCAGGAGATAAACCTAACGATAGTGAAGAAACCTTGTCTTATGGTATTGAATTAATTGAAATATAGCATGTTTTTCATGAAAAATGTTTTATTTCCTTATTATTTATTAATATCCAGCTTGTCAAATAACTTCCAAAAGCAAAAATTTAATTCTTCAAATCTGTAGGTAACTATAAATTTCAACTTTTTTTCTGAGTAGCAACTCTGGCAAACTGCACAACCATTGGTTTTTCTTTCAAAAGGTACCCATTGGTTTCGTTTAAAGCCGTCTTTGCTATGTTTTCTGATGGAAATGTAACAAATGCTTGACCTTTCATTCTACCTTCTTGCATTACTCTCACATCAAAACCAATTTGTTCTTCATCCGGTATATGCTCTACATATCGCTTATATATTCTACGTACATCATGTTCAGAGACAGTTTTAGCTAAATTTTTAATATATAATCTCATAGATGGCTGCCCTGGATGGTAGTTTTTAAATATAGGTAACATCTTCATATCACTATAAGAAATTCTGTTTTTAAGTAACTCTTTCTTCGTTATTGTTGGCTGTTCCTCTTCTGTGAGTCTTTCTTCAACTTCAATAGATTTCTCTTCCTTTTCAAACTTGCCAAAATCACCAACAACTTCAGGCGCTTCTGATGGCTTTTGAAGAGCATCAGGAGCAACTACCAAAGCTATTTTCTTTGCATCTGTCACTGGTGTTACTATTTCAAATACTTCTTCCTGGGTAATGTGCGACCTTTTGGGTTTTGGTAGTGATGCTGTAGATAATATGGCAGCTGGCCTTTTTTTGGTGACTGGTAATGTGTGTTTTCTTTTAACCAACTTATAAACAGGTTGTTGTGTTTTTTCTGTCTCATCACTAGACAATTCAGATTCCACTTCGCTGGGTGTTTCTGGTGGTAATGCAATTTCATCTACAAAATAATGCCTAAATGTTTCTTTGAAGAAATGTAGAGATTTTTCTCTTTCATTGAAAGGTGTTTCTAAGGACATTTTGTTCATAAGATGTAAAGTTTGAATGTAAAAAGGCTTATGCGAATATAAAGCTTGAATTATATTTATTGCTGTATTTGAAGATATTTCAGGGTAGTCATATTTTAAGTGTGGTGGAGGAGGATTGTAAAAATCTACAGAAGGATTCCAAGCATTCAATGTATTTAAAAATTGCTTGACATGGTTAGTAGTAGCGGAATTTATATCTGTGGAGGATTTATTGTAAGTTGCTGGTTGATTTTCAGTAGAATACTCGACGACTAGCCGTCTGTGAGCTATTTCTAATTGATGTAGCCGTGTAAGAGAAGATTTGGCTTTTGCTTCGGTAGAAAATGCTGCGAAAATATAATTTCGTTTCTTGGTAGTTTCCCAAACTTTTTCTGCACCAAAATGTTTTAAAAGTTGTTCTTTGTCTTGAAATGATAAAGCCCTTGGAAGATGTCTTATCATCAATACATTAGACATTTTGCGTACTTACAAGTACTTATCAAAGAGAGAGAATTGTAGTCTTTGAGAGAGAATACAATTCCAAGTAAGGCTAGGTAGGTATTTACTTATTTTTTGTATTTTATTTTTACCATTAAAATTGACGTTTATCATTTATAAATAAACTAGGGTTGTTGCTTCGTGCTTGTTGATAAACTATACAAATATCGATATTTTAATGTAGAAATATCGATATTTATAACGAATATTTTTTGGACGATATATCGACAGTTCGCGATATTGACATTTAGATTTCGACGTTCGATATTTTTTTTATAATTTTATTTTTAGCCAATTATTGTAACTATAATAACGTCATAAACTTAAACTACTTTAGGTTTCCACAATTTTTTCTACTTAATATATTTATTTACATATCCTAAACTAAAACCAAATGAAATTTTGAATGAAAAAGATACTGTAATCAGTGCTCCTAGTGTGAGTTTTTGAAATGATTGGGCGTGTTCGGCCGAAGTAAGTACTTACAAATTTTTGTAAGTCACTCACTATGCTTACAAAATTTTCGGCCGGGACACAAAATAAGTGCTAAGGCAGTAAGTATGGCTTAATATACGACGCCATTTTGCTTATTGTTTATGTACGGGATATGACAGTAAGTCTGTCCTCGCCGAAAAGCGCTACAGTCAGCTTGTAAGACGTTAATTTTTTTATGCTTACTGGATTACTAAGTTTAGTAAGTACTTAATTCGGCCGAACACGCCCATTTACTTTACTATCACGTTTACGTTTACGACCTTGATGTATGGAGTTATTGACAGCGCCTCTAGCGGATAGTCGAAGCAACTATTTTATTCCATACATTTGGATCGTCCAAACGCAAACGCGGTAGTAAAGTAAATTCGTGCGAAACTCACACTCAGCACACAGATATAGTTGGTTAAATAGTAAACTGTTAGAAACGTTAAAGCACTACGAAAGCAACACAGCATTGTATGGTCGATGCAACACAGGTATCACAGACTATCATATTTTGTAAACTTGACATCACAGCTTGACATAATATACTTTTTGACATTAACATCTGTCAATGACTTAAGTGATTTTAATCAAATGTGATTCAAATTTTATTAGGTATCTTTGATTTTTGAATAATAACATCATTTTACATTGACCTTTACGTTATATTTAATTCCTATTTTTATGGAATTAGTCAATGCAAAACAATAAAGTTTTGACTTTTCGATACTTAGGTACTTGTTCTTGTTGCAGTCAGCAGTACTTACATAGGAGCGACAGCTAATGCTCGAACAACCTACTATTCTATTCTTTTAGATAAGTAATGAGCCACTAGACTATTTTTAAGAAAAATACTATTAGTTTATAAATGTTGGTTGTATTTCAAGAAATACAATATGAGTGAACCTAACTGTAATAAAACTGTGAAAGTGGTCGTTTTAGGAGATATTGGTAGAAGTCCACGTATGCAATATCATGCTTTATCTTTAGCAAATTGTGGATGTAAAGTAAATATAGTCGGCTACTTGGAAACAGCACCGTTAGCGGAAATTCAAGAAAATCGAAATATACAGATCACGAAATTGCACCCTCTAAAAATTGACAAGGGTCCAAAAATCATTCAGTATTTTCTCAAAGCTCTGTGGCAGAGTGTAAGTTTATTGTTAACTTTGATAGCATCTGGGAAATGCGATTATTTACTGTGCCAAAATCCTCCAGCAATACCCTCATTACCAGTTTGTCGGTTCTATTGTTTAGTAACTAAAGCCAAATTTGTTATTGACTGGCATAACTATGCATACTCGATCATGGCTCTTACTTTACACGAAAAGCATCCACTGGTGAAACTTTCTAAATGGATAGAAAAATGTTTTGGAAAATCAGCACAAGGAAATTTTTGTGTTACTTATGCCATGAAGCAAGATTTGATGGAGAATTGGGATATAGTGTATGTATATTCAGAATTTAGATTTATTTGTTATCAATAACTTTACACTGAGCGTGACCTCATCTGATGGAAAGTAGAGAAGGGATAAAAGATGTAAGTGTACTAAGCTAGACGGTATTCTACTTTAAAATGATCAAGTTGCATCGCAATGAATAGGGCCAGGTTGTGGTAGATTCGGTTATCATGGCAATATATGACTGCAGGAGTATGTATAATAAAACTTAACAGTACTTGTTATAGAGCTCATATCCCATCCCCATCCACCCATATCCTCAAAGAGGTAGGCACAGGTACAACCAGGGCACCCACGACTAGTTGAAGACACTAAGTCCCACAATGTGATAGGTGGCAAGCCTAATCGCAAACCGGCCACACATCCAATCCTGACAACATTTTTTTTTAGTAGAAAACTGAAAAAACAAACCTTTTTTTATTGCTCAACCCGAGAATCAAACCTGGGACCTCATAAAGTCAAGTCAAACACCTGGACTGCTTGACCACAGAGGCGTAATCAGAGTATGAAATGTTAGTAAAAAAACCTGTGCTTGACTATACTATATACTGGCTGGAAAATTGATAAGTTCAAAGGACTAAACAGATTTCCTAATGTTATGAAAATCATAATGCTATAGGTGTTACATTACACAATAACAGAAATGATAGTGATGCTTTTTCCAACTGTAAGTAAGATTATCATGTATTTCCGTAACTGACACGAAAAAAAGAAACAGCAATCATGCGAGTTGATATTAAGTTTGAATAGTTAAGGTAGTGGTACAAATTTCAGACTCAGGCAACAATAATGAAAACCTGCAATAAAAAAAAATCATCAATTCAAATAATTTTTATGATTCCAATATTTTTTAGACCTATTGTACTTTATGATAGACCTCCTAAAATATTTCATCCTATTACATTAGAAGAAAAACATAATTGGTTCAAAAAGCTAGGATCACAATACAAAGAGTTCAAAGATGCAGATGCTAATAAAACAGTGTTTACACAAATCAATAATGATGTAGAGTTAAGAAAGGACAGGCCTGGATTACTATTTAGTAGCACAAGCTGGACACCTGATGAAGACTTTGGAATACTTATGGAAGCTCTACAAGGTGATTAGTTTGAATTTGGGTTTTAAACAAATTTTTAGTAAAAAAAATGTCACACTTGGTGTTTTTACAATTGGGTCAGTGGATTTGCTCAAGTTTCATTTCCTGAATTTTATTTATATTGCCTAGTGAAAATTTGAAACTGCTTGTAAAGATTCAACTCAGTAATTAACTGCTCGTGGGTAAGGAAAGATTATTGAACGGCGACCATGAGATCAAATGTCTTAGTTGATTTTTTACAACCAAAATACTCAGGTATTATTTAAATGATGGAGCCTCCAAAACCCACATCCTTTCATGAAAAGAGCAATAAATGTGGTAATTGGTAAATTTGATTGTGACTCTCTGCTTACTTCAAAAAGGGACTTGGTGTGAAGATATGATACATAGTATAATTCACTCACTAGACCGAATGTTTAAATATTTATTATGTGTACACCCATTTATGTTATCATCAGAGCCATTGTTTTCTAATGTCATTAAAACATGACTCTAAATTCTATTAAATTTAAAGTGTTTACATTATGTGTTCATGGTAACTTAGTAGATGCAATCTTCATTAAATGTTATATTCATTACAGTGTATGAAACTACACATAACCTTTCGTCCAAATTGCCAAAACTGATATGTGTGATAACTGGAAAGGGACCTATGAAAGAACATTATATAAAACAGATTGAAAAAAGAGACTGGAAGCATGTTAAAGTGATAACCCCTTGGTTGGAATCCTGTGACTATCCTACTATGGTTGCAAGTGCAGACCTTGGAGTATGTTTACACACAAGTTCTTCTGGATTAGATTTACCAATGAAAGTGGTGGATATGTTTGGAGCTGGATTGCCCGTCCTTGCTTATCATTTTCAATGGTAATTTTATTTTAAAATAATCAATACAAATCATAAATGTTGTGTTAGATCCTTTAGAATCTAGATGGTCACCATTATTAAAATTCATTTAATCATCAACTAAAAGTTTTTTAAGAATTTTTAAACTTTATAAATGTACTATTACTGATTTGAAAGCTGCTCAGGAAGGAAGAACTTACAAAAATCTCAGAACTTAAATAAATATATAATATCTATACTAATATTATAAAGAGGAAAGATTTGATTTTTTGTTTGTTTGAAATGAATAGTCTCCTAAACTACTGGACCAATTTCAATAATTCTTTCACCTTAAAAATGCTACAAAATCCCTAAGTGTCACAGGCTTTGTTTTATCAAAATCGGTGCAGTAAGATGCTATATATATATTTAGTATTAGCAGTTAATAGGGATCATACTAGCTCTTTCATTCCAATTGAAGATTGTTTTACTCCTATATACTTAACGTTTTTTTTCTCTTTCTTATCTGTTGATAACTTATTATTTTCCAAAATGTATGGGGAATAAAAAAAAACTTGCATCTTTTGACAGTTTGTGATCTTTAACCTTTTGTTATTGTTGTGACATTACAGTATTAACGAGTTAGTGGAAAATGAGAAAAATGGATACACATTCAAAAGTTCAGATGAATTAGCAAAACAAATTGTGACTTGGTTTGAAAATTATCCCAACAATGAACAACAAAATTTAAAAGCTAATGTAATGAAGGAAACACTTGAGATATTTCAACAAAATAGATGGGAAGATAATTGGAATAATAGAGCAAAAAAAATATTTCAGTTATAACAAATTGTTAACATTCCAGTTACATATTGGCTGTAATTCTGATGAGCACTTATTAAACTTGTTTTATATGTATGCTATATTTTTCCAATGAAACAACAACAAACTTGATGTCAGATTAGCCCCCCGACATGTTTCCAAGAATTAGATTAAACATCTAGAAATGTGTACCTACTAATTTTAAAGAACCTTACATGTTTTGCTTTTGTTATAACAATATACCAGTAACTCAAAATTAGTTTATTCAGTGTGTTGCAATTGTTGACTTTAATAACATGCCAAAAAAAAGACAGCATTGATTCAATAAAGCAATGAATATTATTAAGGACATCTATTTTATTTAAGTAAGTACCATATTATGTCAGTATTCGTGATTCCTTTTCAATAAGTCAGCCACCATGAAAAATGGAAGGCAAGCAAACATATGTATTTTCTGGTAATAAAAAATACTCATCTGTAGATAATGAAGCAGGCTTAGCCAGAATTATTCATCCTAACCAAGTCCAATTACAACTAGTAAGGCAGTGACAAATTTTATGAGTTTGTCTTCCACAAGTTCGGGAATAATATTATTTTGCAAGAGCAGTTCTTCAGGAAGTAAATGAAAAAACATTAATGAGTTAAGTATTTTATTTATAAAATAAAATTTGCACTGTCACACTTACACTAAGAGTCTTTCTATCTCTTGTTGAATACTTTGAATTTGGGGCTTGAGCTGTGAGCCCTCATTAATAGTAATGGAACACGCAACTATCGGCCGAGATACACCACAGGCGCGCCCTAGGGCTTGCTTCGACCTAACAAACACATATGGCACATTCTTGTCTTCACACAAAATTGGAATGTGTAATACGATTTCTAAAGGTTCGGCATCTGCGGCCATAATAATAAACTCTGAGAGACCTCTGTTTAAAGTTTTTGTAGCTTCATTTGCACCTTTTCGTAATTGCTTATAATTTGTAGCTTGTTGAACGAGATTTAAAATCTTTGCAGTTAGTGGAGCGTCAGCTAAGGGATAGGCCTTTGGATTCACAGTTGCCTCGGCTTCAGTCTGTAAACAGAGTTCATCATCAGTCTCACGCTTTGTAAACATAACCTCAAAATTTACACGTGACATAAGTAGGAAGTTATTGTAACATTGACAAGGTTTTAATTGTTTTCAATAAAAATAATAGTTAAGAAACGCTAAGCACTTACCATTGTAAAAGAGTTTTAAAAATTCGCACGTGTATCAAACGCAACTTTTGTGTCCTCTCGGCGATTTCTCGCGTCACTGAGGAAAGGTGTTCCAAAAACTAGAAATTAGGAAGCTCAAGAAAAATTAACGACTTTCAGTTTTCTGTAGATTTGTCTAATTTTAAACAGGCAAAGCAACTTGAACTTTTATAAAATAAATCCTGATGCGGAACACGGTTAGGAACAGCCGAGCGAGTGAAGTTAGGGATGTCGATTGACATTTGGCGATCTTAGATCGATTATTCAAAGAATCGTTTTTTTGAATTGATAGGGTCGTATTTCATTGATCAATTATCATGACAGTGATATCGCGATATCGCAAGTATTGAAATGGCCTATCACATTTGTCAATAATATTATCATCAGTATACAGTTGAAGTATTAAAGTTAACCTAATCCGAATTTTAAATGGATATCAGCAGAATAGCAGCCATAGCAATAATTGTCGTTTAAACGTTGAAAACTAAACATACTTAGGAAGAGAAAGTGCCGCGCTCGTTTACAGAATAGACCTATACATTAGGCTTACCGTCACCAATACCGTGACAACCTACTAGGTGGTAATTGGTACCACCGCCTTACATATTAAGCTAACATCCCGGCCTCAGGTTGGCAATGCACCATTACCGAATTTGGTGTCTGAAAACGGCGTGAATTTCTTACCAACAGGAAATCAGTCTGCTTGTTTGCCTTTCATTATCAAATAAAAATAACACTCTTAAATATTACACAAGAAATGAACTTGGGTGGCGAGGTGGACGATTTCGGTAATTCCACATTCCACAAAACTAGACAAATTTCTTAAAAGAGAAAAAATACTTTAGGTCATTTTTTCCTTTGTTGACATTATTGTCAACGACGGAGCGTAAGCGTATTTCGTAGTCGTCACTACTTACAAGTTGTGCTGTCATAGCTGCAAGCGAATACTGACAAACTATCTCGATGCGCTTGCGTTTCAATATTACTGAAGCCACGCCCCTTGAATATCGTGGATTTCAAGATTTCCTCAAATCTTGTGATGTTATCACGATACCGCTATACAGAATGTTTCCAAGTCAATATTATGACTGTATTGTGATATTATTGATAGTGTAATATAACCCATATGTAGGGTTCCGCAAAATATCGAAAGTATCGATACTTCCTCGATACCTAGTACGCATCAAATGTATCGATACTACCTGGTATCGAGTACTTTGTAATGTTTTAACTGACACATAATAAAAGGACTAGGTTGTATTATGTTTGACTCCTACATTTATTTATGTATGTGACTCGATTTCACTATCATTTCTGAACTAATGATTTCAGTACCATTTGTACGATGAAGATAAAAAGCAGTAAAGGTTTTTTTTTCAAAATTTGTCCTTTTTTCTATTCTTTGTCTCTGTTTTATTATAACTTGGTAATATTAGATGTCATATTTTGTCATCCACCAGGTCGAAGGAATGTCGCCGGGTAGGCTAGTCATACCTCAAAATATCGAGTACCTTAGAAAGTATCGATACCTACTCGTTATCGTAACCAGTCTAGCGAAATTAAAAACAAAAAAAAACTTTGCGTCGTAATTAATGGGGGATATTGTCATCTCACTCCCTCTTTGCGGTTTCTTTTTTCCTCAAAGACATTTATGTCCTTTGAACATGTAGTTCTCTTACTAATCTGTGGTTCCTTTATGGACAGTTACTTTACTCTTTGGTATGTGGTCATTTGGTGGGAAAGTTTTAATGTCATAACAGTGTGTTTTAGTAAGAAATTTAGAAATATTCATAAAATACCAGATTGTTGAGCTTTTCATGATTGTATGTTTTAAATAACTTTTAATACATTTGTTTTTTTTTAAATGCCGCCGAAAAGGTTTATTACGTGCGAAATATGTAAATATCGAACGTGTCGACTGAACAAAGAAAAAAGAAGATTTATGGCAAAATTTCCATTGAATGAATCCCGGTAAGCAATAAATTGTATTAAATTTTTATGTTATAACTATAATATAATGCAAAACACGCCAATTAGAATGAATTTTCTTGTTTCGTTTTGTTCAAAACATTATATTTTGTACTGAGTAGTAGTGATGTACGTCCATTATCGATAAACAATACACAATATTATATACTCGTTACAAGTTTTTTTATTTATTTTAAACATACATAATACAGTAATATTTTCCATTTTTGACACACAGTACTTACACTAAGGGTTGACTAGTGTTGTTGGCAGCGCTTCAACTTCCATTTAATAATTTTAAATTATTTTTACTTTACATAATTAAAATTGACTAATAAACGTTATAAAGTGTATGTGTGTGTGCTTGTGTTTGTTTTTGTGTGAACACTTGAATCAGTTCACTATAATTTATCTTTACGAACTTTTACTTCGAGACTGAGACTTTTTAAACAATTCAAAATTATGCTTTTGATTTCTTTAGAGTAAAAAAAAATTATGTCTAAACAGAATTGAATAAAAAGGATTGTAATGACGAATTACGAATAATTGCTGATTTACTTCTTTTTCATGAATAATCATTCAACTTCGTTTATTTAGTCGTAGCAATTTATCGTAAAATATGTACTAACATGTTTTCAGATGCCGATAGTGGGTTAAGACAGTTGGAAATAATGATTTATTATACGTTCCCATAGAAAAACTGCATTCATTAAAATATGTATGTGGCCCACACTTGAAAGGAAAGACTTTAATGCGAATTAAAGTATGCTGAAGATGTCTGCAGTACCAGCATTGAATTTGTGTACTAACCCGATTCCTGACGAGTTATTGTCAGATTTTTCATGTCACATCCATGCCACACATATAACAGCCAATTTGCTAAAAAGCAGCTAAAAATTTTGAAAAATTGCAGACAAAGAATAAATCGGTTGCTAGACTAAGTTACATGGGTTATATTATTAATATATAGCCTATATCCTCGAAGAGGCACAGGCACAACCAAGGTACCAATGACTAGCCGAAGACAATAAGTCACGCAATGTGACAGGTGGCAAGCCTATCGCCAGCCAGGCAACATATCCAATCCCGGGCAACAACAAGTTTTACTTTTTTTGTTACTAACCTAAAATTTTCTTCAAAACAATAATTTTTGACCTTATAATTTTGCAAATTGGTTTTTTATCTTAATTTTTTGGAGGGAATTATGAACCAAGCTTATAGTTATCGAATCAGGGACTAAGTGTCAAAACATTTTTACAATCACCTAAAAGAAAACAAACATGTTTTGTTGCACAGCTTTTTTTTAGCATTAGAGAGTGAACAAGCACAAAACTGATGGTAACAAACAAAGGTAGCTTTAGGTATGATTGTTTCACTGTCCTGTTGTAAAAGGCTACTCTACCTTTTAGACTGAAACACAATAGTGTTACTGGCGTTATTGCGACAGGAATGGGTAAGGTTATAAATCCTCACTCAAGCAAATTAATAACAGGGTAAATTAAGTTTATATTATAGTCTGTATAACAGTGTAATAAAAATGATAATTCAAGGTTCAGGCTAGGAGTACGTTAGTTCACATTTTTTAATAAGAGGACTAGAGATTTTGTAAACTTTCAGATTTTAAGCTTATGTTCACCTTTTATGAGTTTAATATGCTTAGCAGAATGACAACCTGTTATATTTAAATATCCCAGACCAACACGAGACAAATTTATATATACATAAAGGAAATTAAATTAAAAATCTTTACACTTTACAATTTATTACACTTACAATTAATATTTTAATCAAATGTACATAATTGAACCAATAAACATATTATAATAGTCAGTATATCTTTATTTCTTTGTTAATATAAAAATATGCACGGTAAAAAGTATTTTATTTTTCTTTTGTCCTTAAATCCAACGTATACTATCCAGTATACGTTGGATTTAAATGTGAATACTGATCAGATCTAATAGCGATAAAATAAATTTGAATTAGCTTAATTTATACATACCACCAGTACACATGGCCTAAATTTTATCGATATCGATAAAAGTGAATACATTGCCCAGCAGCTGTATTTTATCTGTGAGATTCGTACTTTCGTGAAAACTGACATTTACGTGACGTTTAGTTGGTAACATAGAGCGATGTAAACTGATTGTTTTTTTAAAGTACTAAGTCCCGTCTCTTAAAACGTAGTGATTAGGTATATTCTCTTTGATCGTAACAAAAAGTATTCAGTATTATAATAAATGTTATCGATACTTTATGCGGTTCACATAATTATAGTACAGAATCGATTTAGTGAATCGATATTTTTAAAGCTTCGTCAATCATCCCTTTCTGGGACAGGCTAAGGCTACTTTTAGGATATGCTGCCACGTCTTACGTAGGTATTATTAAATTCTTTCGCTTCAGTCTTAAGACATTATATTATACAAAGTCATGTCAGGGTCTTGAGTAAAGTGGTGGCTTCATTACTCTAGCTCATTGAGCGTAATTTTGCGGCATCGATGAAATAACACTAATTTCTTTATAATTATTTCACTTGTGATAGTAAACAATATAATAGGAACAAAATTAAACTAATTCCTACCTAAACTGACTAGTTTTACTCATAATTATGAAAAAAATACGATCATCTTCTTTTACGATGGCGCCAAAACTCCTAAAATCCATTAAGAATTACAAGTAGGTAAAGCACTAAATACAAATTATCTAATGCAAGTTTGATAATAATTATTAGCAATTACCTTTTGTAACGTAATTACTCAAACTTGCTAATAATTAGTAGTATTCCTTAATAATTTCATTGATCAACAAAATGTAACAAGAAAAGTAAGCATGAACTTCGAATTATCTACCTATTATTACAAGAAAAAAATTAAACAAAAATCTTATATTAATAATGAAACATTGATTATAATTTAATTTTGTTGAAATTATTTGTAATTAAAAAAATCATATTACAATACCACTATTCGTATCCCAAGTTCAAGACTACTAATTAGGCCCGAACTGATCTTATTATTTCTAATAGAATCAGCCACATTTTTTCTTGTTACATAGAAAAAAAATGTTTTTTTGTTGATCAGTGTTTTGAATCGCATTAAGCATATCGCAGAGAGAGCGTCGACGAATGACGGAAACTTATTTGCCGCGATATTAAATCTATGGCGGTGTCCATATATTTGTCTCCTACTGAGGTACCTACTCTAAATGAAAGAGATATCGTAACAACAAAACAGTACAGTGCAGTGGGCGCTTAGCCTTACGGAAAAACGGCACCAGTAGCCCTTTTCTCGTTTTCCGTAGAATAGTATTTATGTTATTTTATTGCACGATATTTACCATATCTCTCACAATATCATCATTATTTAGTCTCTGTGATGTGACTCATAAAACTTAAAACCATTGTCATAATTTATAGTATAATAAATTTTAAAGTGTTTTTTTTAAATGGCTAATATGTTACTAACGGCGAGGTTTTTACAACTTCACCGGACTATTTTGGGCCAAGCAGAATGCTCAGCCCGAGACATAATTATTTCAAAATACGAGGGTCAAACTGAAAGTTCTTAGAAAATCAAAAACTAAGCATTCTAGCAAGTTATTAGTTTTATTATAACTTTTCAAAATAGCGTCCATTGACATCAATAGATCGCTGCATTCGATGGAACCATTGAGAAAAGCACCTTGCCCACTCGGCCTTAGGGGTCTCTTCGACGGCGTTTTGAAACGCAGCCACTGCTTCTTCGGCGTCCATAAAATGTTTTCCTCGAAGTTTTTCTTTTATTTTCGGGAATAAATAAAAATCGCAGGGTGCAAGGTCGGGGCTATACGGCGGGTGAGCCAGTAGTTCCACGTCTGAGGTCGCCAAATAGTCGATCGTTTGCCTGGCGGTGTGCGACGAGGCATTGTCGTGATGAAGGAGGATCCTGCTGCGAGGTCGTTTCTCTCGGACTTTTTCCAAGACAAGTGGCAAACAGTTGTTAGTGTACCACTCTGCATTAACCGTTTTCTGATCCTCTAAGACAACTGTCGCGTAATGATCTGTCTTTCCGAAGAACGAGGCCACCATCTTTTTTCCAACACTTCGACCTCTCTTCACTTTAGTTGGCAACTCTTCGGAAGGAAACACCCACTGAGCAGACTGTCTTTTGGTTTCCGGATCATAACAGTAAATCCAGCTTTCGTCACCAGTTAGTATGTCGAACACAGCATTTGAGTCACCTCCGATAAATTTTTGGATCATTTCTCGGCACCAATCAACACGGCGGAGTTTTTGAGCCTCGGTCAAATTATGCGGTATCCAGCGGGCACAAAGCTTCCTGACCGCTAAATGTTCATGGAGGATTTTGTGCACTTGACTCATACCTATGCCTAGACTTGTCCGAATCTGCTGATAGATCACTCTTTTGTCAGTCTCTATCATACGCCGCAAAACACTGATATTGTCTTCAGTCGTCGCTGTAGAAGGCCGGGTCTCACGCAAATCATCGGTGAGATTAGTTCGACCACGTTTGAATTAATTAAACCAGTTGTAAACTGTGGCACGAGATGGGGCTTCATCGTGAAAAGCCAATCGAAGTCTATCATAGCTTTCTTGTTGACTTATATGACATCGAAAGTCATAAAAAATCATTGCACGAAAATTTTCTCGGCTTAAATTCATTCTGACATGCACAGACAATTTTCGATTTGCCGCCAAATCGTAAAACAAATGACAAATGAATGAAATGTATACTTAATATTATTGGTAAAGAGTTCTATTTTCAAAATTTAAACTTATTTTTTTAATATAATGCTTTTTAGTTGCCAGTTCTAAAAACTTTCAGTTTGGCCCTCGTACGGAGGAACTGCTGGCTGGTGACTGCTACTCAGTGGCGGTAGCTGCCCCGCCGCGGTGTACTCTGGCCGCTTTGCCAGCTGCCCACTTCTGCAACTGCCTTTGTTTGTTGTGCTACGCTACACGCATTACATTATACTTACATTTTACATTTTGTTTATTCAAACATTACAAAATCAGAGAGTTGGGTACCTATGTAAGAAAACATACAACTATAAAAAATGAGAGCGCTCCGGGAAATATCGGAATCAAGAAAGAGTGGAATTAAAAGAGAGTTCTGTTACAAACATGAGTAAGGGCACGTGCCGTTGGTTTGTTCATTTTATAAGAATGACAGAAGGAAGATTGTCAGTACATACATTGCAAAAGTGGATCGATGTAAGTACTAAGTTACCCGGAGAGACCTAGGTTGACATTACATGCACAAGTTATCCCAGTGCCAACTCTTACCACCAGAGTCCATAACCAGCTTCTTTGTAAAAAAAAAGCAATTAATGTGAAGGAAGCTAGTAACACTCTGTATTCGATATACTCTTCCGACCTAGCAAAGGGCTTGGTCTGAACATAAGTAATTTAAAATGAAGTACCTACCTAGTTAAACTTCTACAAACTATAAAAAATATCGCCCAGACAGGATTTGAACCTGTAACCTTTCGTCTCAAGCCGACGGATACCCTTACCATTTGAGCTACTTCGGATTCAAGTGGCGTGGCGAAATTTTCAATTCCTTTCTTACTCGATAACGCGTATAGTTATTTGTCGTATAGACACACAGTTCTGAGTACCTACTAAATTAGTTCATCATTACAGATGAAATTCACATTTTTAATGGCCATAACTTTCGTTTTTCTCAAGATATCTTTATTTTAGCACTCGCAATCCATACCTAAATTTGATGATAGCTCGATTTCAAGTCAAGCTTCTTTAATCCTATTAATAGCCGCACACACATCTATCTTGCCTGTAACCTGGGACTTTATGTAAAAGAGTTTAAAAGCTACATAAAACTGCACTAACTTAAAAAACAACTTAAGTAATGTTAGCTCTATTTGTGTTAGAAATCTAGCTCTTTTTTAGGTGTTATCTGCAGATCTTCTTTATAATTTGGAGTTGGCAGCACTATACTATTACGGGGGGTTAGAATGAACCACCGTCGTCTTGAAACGAACGTTCGTTTCGGGCCGCTTATAAATGTCAAACTCAAAAAGCGTAGAACGTTCGTGCCAAACAAAACGTGACGTCGGCGATAGACGTTAGACGTCTGACAATTGACAAATAACAAATTTGATATTGACGTGTTTTAAGTCGTGTCGTCATAGACAAAATTTTGTTTTTTCACACGGG
>NJDD01000543.1:626218-674959 GCA_002245505.1 Calephelis nemesis
ATTTTGATTTTAAAATTTAATTAGAAATATATTACTATACAGAATCTAAAAACGCCTTCGCAATAACAATGTCATCGTCAGATATCAAACATGCCTTGAGAAAACATGAATTCCCTGCGTGCGCCAAAGAAGCACTCTTAAAAATAGGTTGGTAAACAACTTAATTTACTAATTCGGTACTTTTTTTCTGATTTGCCAGTACATTCTTACAATACAAGTAGAATTCTTGTATTTTACATTTCATTTAGGGTGAGAGCAATTTGTTCAGGGATATTTATTTATTCACAGAATTTTGATTATAGATCACCTGTATCAATATTACTTTGCACATTTACTTAAAAAAAAGAAAATTCTTTAATTGCAGTAAGCTCTATTAATTTATAAATAGTGTGAAATCAAAATCTTTTTTGTCATACCGAATTGCATGGAAAAAACTGTATGTTCTTTACATACAGTTTTATATTGTTGATCATTGTTTATGAAGATAACTTACTTCAGTGTGTTGTAATGGCTGTGGTAAGTTAACAGTCTTTTTATTCATCTTTAAGTTTTAGTTTTAGTGAAAATTTGGTTTATTTTTTTCAGAACAATTACTGGTTGGACGCTCAGCACCATCAAGTAAACAGCTTGACATAGCAATGGAGATTATATCTGAGTTTGTGTTTTGTGAGACTGACCGACGTGGAAACCGTCGTGGCTTAAACTCGTTGCAAGAATTACAGTTGATTGATATAATTTGTGAATACTTATGTGCTTGTACAAGTGAAACAACTAAGAATACTATCTTCCTATCATTGTTTGGCGGCATGGAAAGTCAAAGAAAACTGAAAATTCTTAGTATACTTGCAAGTATGGCTGTATCTGCATCTAGTACTCCTGTGAGTGTCTTAGTTATCTAAATATCTTTATGTACCATAACCTTTTTTTTGTTGTAATTAAAGAAGAAAACTCTGGGGCCCAAATAAAAAGTTTTTACAATTTCATTGATTGTTCCACGGTCAAATTGATGCATGCTTTTGTCTGATTGGATGGAAACCCTGGTCTAGGTCCTGTTAAAGGCATTTACATTTACATTTGTATCTCCAAGGAATAGCATCTGGGCTCCATATCAATGTTGAAGCATGTGGCTAGGATTTTAGGCCTAGGATTCTAAAACTATTTTTTTAATAAACCCTTACAAAACCTATCTATAAGAACCATTGAAAAGTTTGATGCTACAGACACACACACACACGCATGCACACACATGTCGAGATAAGCAAAAGACTTGTCACTATTTAATTAACTATATAAATACATTAAATATGATAAGCTAGGATAAGGCTGAGATCTTTGTATTGAATAAACTTATTCTGTGCTTTATTTTAAATGCTGTTGGTGCCGAATATAGATCAAACACATAAACAAATAAATTGGAAAATGGCTATTTTTTAAAGTATATTCAACACCATGATATTGTTTTCTTAATCAATCTAAATTTCATACATAATACACATAGGTACATATACTTATATTACTTTAAGGTCCAAACTTCATACAAAAAAAAAGAATGTTGATCACACACCAACAATTTTAACTTTAAAATCTTTAAACCATAGCATCATTCACCTACATAAGTATAGATTTTTAAACTCCGTTATTAAAAAAATATTACAGTTAATTTGGAGAATAACGTGAATTATACTAAACATAATTACAGCAGGACCTCTTTAATCTGAACTTCGAAAATTTACCCTCCGTTCGGATTTGTGGAGCGTTCGGATTATAGTATATTAGGAAATAGAGATATATTCTTTTATGAAACATAACAAGTAGTATTGCGAAATGTTTTTTATATATTTATTGAAAAAAATATAAACAGTAACACTTATTAAACGTTTTTAAAGCAATCCGATATTTTAGTTTGTCGGGAGGATTTAATCACATTTATAAAGCTTTGTACCTATCACAATTTCCGTTCCGTTCTAACAAAATCAGATTGCATCTTTTGATCAACAGTGTATAGTTATTAGTTACCAATGTAGGCTGCCAATGACTTAGCATGCAACTAAAATTTTATATTTAAAAATTGTACCTAACTATCTTAAAAGTTAGGTATTGTTTGTCTCTCTGTTTTGTCTCCCATTATGTCCCTGCCCATGTTGGTCTGGATCGCTTGTGTAGAATAGACTACCTGTTACCCTGCCAGGCAGCTCTTAAGAGGTGAGTGTAGATTTCATGGGTCTCTAAATTTGGAGTATTGTGCAGCAACTTGCCTCGGTACAGTTTCACCGCCTAACCTATTTGTACCGTTATAATGACAGTATCATATTCTGAGCCGAAGGATAAGGTAGTAGGTAGACTTGCAACACCCTGGCCACAGGATAGTAACGAAGCTATAACATCTAAAGTATCTATGGGCCACAGTTTTCTCCATTCATTGGGAGAGTCCTATGCTTTTTTTGCTGTTTAATGCTGCTTAAATGCTTTGTTTTCTATATTCTTCTGAATGTTTAAAAGTGTTGCAGGTACTACTTGCTGTTGGTGTTTGGCTACAACAAATGGGCAGTTCCTCGTCTCAGTCCCTACAATTGGTCGAAAATGTTATCAGAGATCACTTTTATTTAAACACATCAAATCAGAAATCTTTAATAACACTGGCAACTACTGCTCCACAGTTTGTTTCCAATTTCATCACTGCTGTCACAGAACTTTACATGCATAATGTACAAGATAAAAAAATGCCTCCCAGGAATCTATTAGAAGTTATAACATCTTGGGTAAATTTGTTTATTATTTACGTGTTACATTCTACATTTGATCACGACAATATTTTAATGGTTTAATCAGCTTTGTGGTCTAGTGGTTCAGTTGTTGGACTTGACTTTAAGAGGTAGTGGGTTCGAATCCCGGGTCGGGCAATAAGAAAATTGGGTTTTTCTAATTTTCTAATAAAAAAAAACGTTGCTCGGAATTGGATATGTGCCCGGTTGGCGATAGGCTTGCCACATATCACATTGTGTGACTTCGTGTCTTTGGCTAGTTGTGGGTGCTCTGGTTGTGCCTCTGCGGGATATGGGCGTGAAGATACTTTTTTTTAAAATATTTTAATGGTTTTGTTACTAAACTATCAGACGACTTTTCCGGAAAGAAATACTGGTTTGCTGAAGTCACCAAAGAGGCGATGGTGTGTTGCCAATTCGAGGTTAAGGCATTAAGTACGGTTATCATCATATTTTCCTAATTGTAACCTTTCCTCTTTTATATCAGGATTATTAAGTATGATTCGCTGGAAAAGGACCACCACCTTATTAATTGTCGTGGTCATTGTCGCCAAACTTTAGGCTGATTAAGTGAAGCCTATATCAATGAGAAATAATTTTACTATTGTTTCTTACTAAAAAATATTTCAGAAACCTGTATTGCTTAAAGTGTCTCCATTAAGCTAATTTGCTTAGTAAAAAACCAATTAGGTACCTATATTATTCTTTAAAGGTACACAAGCAACATGGGAATTAAGATATTTGATATTTTCCAATGTCGGTGCTCGGTAATACTTTCAAATATTAGTATAATATATATAAATATTAGTATATAAGTAATACACACATACACATCTTCACGCCAAGTCCCTTACGTGGTAGGCAGAGAGTATCGAGTGCCAGACCTCACGATCCTGACAAACCTGTCTTGCTTCCTTCACATTCATTACCCTTTTTATACAAACACGCTGGTTTCGGAGACTCTTGACACCACCCTCGGATAATATCCGATTGATCTGATCGTGAAATGTCAGCCTTGGTCTCCCCGGGTACCTACATCCATCCACATTCGCATTGTATATCTGCTTTGTCAATCTTTCATCTGTCATTCTTTCCACATGACCGAAACAGCGGAGCATGCCCTTTCGCATTTTAACACCAACACTTTCTTTCAATCTCACTCTTTCCCGGATCTCACTGTTATGAATGCGGTCAGCGAGCGTTACACCACAGATTTTCCGCAGTGCTCTCATTTCGACCGCATTTATTCTACTTTCATGATCTTTCTGACATACCTAACTCTCGCTTCCATACAATAACGTTGGGATAAGCACAGAATTATGCAAAGCGAGTCTAGCTTTTTGACTCAAAACCTCGCTTTGGAATAGCTTACCCAACGCTGGATTCACACTATTCCCTGCACTCACTCTCCTCTCTACATCCGCGGTGTACCTTGCATCCCTGGTAAAAGCACAACCAAGATATACAATTTCATTCACTTGTTCCAGCACTACATCATCAACCAAAACTCTTACATCCGTCCTGGCTACCTCTCTTTCAAATACCATTATTTTGGTTTTCATCGCATTCAAATGTAAGCCCCTTTCTTTACAATCTTCTTCCATAACTGTGACCAGTGTTTGCATCTCAGATGGTGTAGAGCCCAAAAGTACAGCATCATCTGCATAAAGCAGGCAGTTTACAACTTGGTCACCCATACGCATTCCCACATTCAATGATCTTAACCTTTGCAGACATTTGTACAAATACAAGATAAACAATCGTGCTGACAACACACAACCCTGCTTGACGCCAATATTAACATCAAACCAAGGCGATATGTTGCCATCAACCCGCACGCATGCTTTACAGTCTAAATACATTGACTGCACCGCACGCAGCAGAGACTCATCTATCCCATAATCTGGCAAAATGTCCCAATGTTCCTTACGTACAACCCTATCAAACGCTTTTTCGAGATCCACAAAACCGCAGAAAACCCTCTGACCCACAGCCAGATGCTTCTCTACAATGTTGCGGAGCAAAAACACTTGATCCGTACATCCTCTTCCAGACCTGTAACCGCCTTGAGCCTCCCACAATGTTCCATCAGACATCCCTTGCATCCTCCTTTCAACTATTTTTCCATACACTTTTGATGCTAAACTGATCAAACTAATGGCCCTGTAACTTGTACAGTCCATGCGTGAACCCTTGCTTTTATACAAGGGCACGATGACAGCACGTCGCCAGTCTTCAGGTAGGTACTCTGCCGGTCTTCCAACATTTATTACAAAGAACCCAGAAAGAGTCCCGGACGGCAGGACCACCAAGTTTGATCATCTCAGCTGTAACCATATCTACTCCCGCAGCCTTACCATATTTCATACTTCTTATCGCCCATTCAACTTCTTCCATCATAATGCCGTCAGATGCCTCCGCTATTTCCGAGTCATTTGAGTACCACTATCGGACCCAGCGGCAGCATCTTGGGCACCTTCATACATATCTCCATAATATTCACTCCGCCGTTTTAACACGTCATGCGTGCTTGCCATAATATCACCACTCTTAGACTTAATTCTATGCATTCTGGAGGCAGACGATCAACTCTGAGACTTCTTCACCTCCCTCCAAAAGAGTTTGGTGTTCATCTCGAAGTTGATAGCCAACCTCTCTTCTAGTTTCATACTTTCCCTTTCGCGCTTCTCTTTCACTAAGAGTTTGGTGATAATCTTGCAACAACAGAACATTTCTTTCTTCAAATCTTTCATACTGTCATTCGACTGCAAACATGCTACATAGTCTAGCCAAGCTTTCTTCTTCCTTTTAATGGAGGCTTTTACCTCCTCATCCCACCATGCATCACCATTCATAGACTTGTGCATCTTTGCACTCTCACATACCTCTTTCGCAACATCAACCATGCTCTCTTTCAAAACATTCCAACAATCATCCACGTCTAAGTCCGGTAGGCACACACTAATCAGCCTGTCCTGGACTTGACTCTCATGCATACTTCCTACACTCGGATCTTGCAACTTTTCACTCTTAATCCTTTCAAGCCCTCTAAATGGAACACGTACTCGCCAGTGCCTCCACTTCTTAAACAGACCCCTAAACCGGCTAGTAACCAAGTAGTGGTCCGTATTAAGAGTTGGCCCTCTGAAGGCTCTCGTGTCCATTAAACACTTCCGGAGGCGACTATCAACCAAAATCAGATCTATAATACTCATTCTATCATTCCTTCTCCATGTATACGTATGTATGTCCTTATGCTGAAACATTGTGTTAGACACAAGAGTATTTCTTTCCACACATAAATCTACAATATGCTTACTAGCATCATTCACTCTCTTATCACCATAGGGTCCAAGAACGGCCGCGTAACCGTCCCGTCGTGTCCCCACCCAACCATTCAAGTCACCACAAATAATCACTTTTTCATTTCCTCCAACCATATCCAGAACATCCCTTACAGAATCCCAAAACTTTTCCAGGTCATGAGTCGACGACGAGTTGACCGGAGCATAGGTTGCTACCACAAAAACTCGCGTGACTCCTAGCTTAATACGGATCCAGAGCAGTCTCGGACCAACCAGACCATACTCTTTCAGGCCTGAGGCTAAGCGAGACGATAAAATGATACACCAGACCAGAGAGCAAATCTGCCACCGGGGAGATCAAAAGTATCACTACCCTTTTGCTTAGCCTCCGTTACACACAGTAAATCCAGGCGTCTCTCATCCATTACATCAATCAACTCATTCATCTTCGCTTCCATTCCCCCTCTCACATTCCACGTGCCTATTTGGCACTCTCCACTCCTCGATTCGCCTACACGGGCCTGGCGTGATGGGAGGCGGCCCCCATCGCCGCATCTGCCTCTTTTCGTACCGACGAGGGCGGATCGGTACGCGTCGCCTCCAGGGAACGCCCTAACCCGCTCTGCGGTACTTTTTCGGGCCAGAATTGCAGTCCAATGGACTGGCAGGGATCGCGACGTGCGCGCTTCTGGCCAGTGACCACCATGTAATAACCTACCGGTTTCGATTTTTGCAGAACCATTGCTACTAAACTAAACATAAGCTACCTAATAAGCAAATCAATATTTGAAAAAATAATTCTTATTTTATTTTGAAGTATAAATATGGGAATTGAGTTCACCTTTGTACACTGTTGTTTTTTCAATTCAAATAGTTATTTAACACATAAACTTGCCTTAACAGAAAAAAAATGTTTGGGCTTCCTTTACAAAGGCACTTTATTAAATAAGTGAATGCATTAGGTAAAGGTCGTCCAGGATGAATTTTGCACTACTATTGTATCAATAAAGTAATTGAATCTTAAATATTACTAGCTGTTGCTTGTGTGGTTAATGGTCCCACAGGAACATTTTTTTAGGATTAAACTAATCCAAGTTACCCTCTGTGTGTTTGCCAAATTTAATGCAAATCCAACAAAATCACCCAAGATTATAGTGATATGGAAGTTAAGTAATTTTTGGAAAAGTAATCTATGTTTGAATTTTGAACTCGGGCCTCTAACTATATGCGTATAAAATTTCATGACAATTAATACAGCGGCTTAGCCGTGAAAGTGTAACAGACAGACATTTATAATATGGAATAATATGAATTATTATTAAACAAATCTTGTCTTTTTTTATGTGGCAACTAAATTTCAGGTATACTCGAATCCGTCTCTGTGCATGTCGGCTCAGATAAATCCAGCTGCACTACCTAGTGGTGCAATACCAATGGCGGCAGTCACACCGCTCGCAGGTTTAATACATTGGTGTGCCCTATCACCACTCTACCTAGAGGAGGGTAAGTTTAACTTTTGGAAATCCTATTGTCACTCAACAAAGTAAGGAAGTCCTACCGGCACTTGCACTCTCGGCATTAGCACCTATTAAAAAAGGGTCTTCACGCCCATATCCCCGAAGGGGTAGGCAGAGGCACAAACAGGGCACCCACAACTAGCCGAAATCATTAAGTCCTACAATGTGATATGTGGCAAACCTATCGCCAACCAGACCAGGCACATATCCAAACCCGAGCAAATTTATTTTTAATTGGAAAAACCAATTTCCTTTTTGTTGCCCCACCCGGGGTTTGAATCCGGGACCTCATGTAGTCAAGTCCAACAACTGAACCGCTATACCACAGAGGCGACATATACAATTTAACATTATTATTTAAAATTGTCTGGGTTTTCGAAACCAATATCGTGTTTGTATTCAAAACAACTAAATAACTCTAGATTTGTGTCGTCTTAACGTAAGTTAAGCGGTAGTTAAGTACCTATATTCATGCGAGAACTCTCTCAGGATACTGTTCTAAATAATTTCTAATAGTTTCTTTCGCCGAATCTTCTCAGTGTGTGGCCGCGTTCCGATCCGGTGTTAGTTTAAAAAAATGTCGACGCGCACAAATACCACTTGTATGGTTCAAGTGAATAAAGATATTTCTGATTCTAAACCAGGGTGCAAATAAATAATACTTTTTCTTTTAAATGTATAAAAATGAATCGCTAAATGTGTTGGTAATCGCATAGCTTCCGAACGACTGGACCGATTCGGCTAATTCTTTTTTTATTTTGTTAGTTATTATCAAGAGAAGTTTCAAGAAAATTGGAAAATAACACGGGTGGAACGAAGTGCGCTGGGACAGCTAGTTTAAATATAAATTTTTCTCATAGTTTTGTTTAACTTGGCCATAATATGTACTTTTGTTTTGCAGTTACGTCCTCCGATCCTCTAACTTCTGAGATACCATTTAAGAAAATTAAGTTAGAAGATGATAAACCATCTATCGTCAAGACAATTTCAAATAAACCGTTGAGTGAGTCCGAGTTATACGTCAAGTTGCACTTGGGAGTCCTGCACAGCTTGCGGGCTGGGAGACGGACTCACGGCCCCCCCACAGCAGTCAACGCACAACATTTGGCAGCGTTATCCCCCCTCGTACAGGCATATGCACACAAATTGCTGAAAAGTGGTTCCAAACTACAGGCAGATTCAAGATTACAGGTACAAAAAATTATATGTTGGAAGCAAACAAGTAGATGGTTTCCTGATGATAAGAAAAATATACCATTTATAGAAAGTAATACCAAAAAATTTAATGATGATTTGCTAACTTTAAACTATTATAATCGCCTCTGTGGTCTAGCGGTTCAGTTTTTGGACTTGACTGCATGAGGTCCCGGGTTCGAATCCCGGGTCAGGCAACAAAAAAAATTGGGTTTTTCCAATTTTCTAATACAAAAAAAATGTTGCTCGGGATTGGATATGTGCCCGGTTTGCGATAGGCTTGCCACCTATCATATTATGGTACTTTTGTTTTCGGCTAGTCGTGGGTGCCCTGCTTGTGCCTCTGCCTACTCCTTCGGGGATATGGGCGTGAAGATACTTACTTAAACTATTATAAATTTATCGATCACTCTGTTCTAAACTGGAACTCATCAACGACGAGCGCTAGCATTATGGCTTCTCTGCCTCATAAGATCAGTGCTTGCCTCTGTCGTTTTGAAGTTGACGAATAGGGAAGCCGCTCAGAATCAGAATCAGAATAACCTTTATTCACATGAACCATACAAGTGGTATTTGTGCGCGTCGACATTGTATAAACTACCACCGGATCGGAATCGCGGCCTCGACTTACATTTTTATAGAAGAGGACTCAAACAAATATCGCCTGTAATTGGTCGAATACTCTAAATACTTTAAACAACTATGCCATCTAAATACATTTTCTTTTACAGGATTGCCTGGACAGAATAGGTCAATCGGTTCAGGTGGCCCTGGCTAACGGGTGTGTGTATGGTAATATCAGTAATCTGCTTGCCGCACTAGATACGTTACCTGAGAATCGGTTGCTACGTATCATTATCAAAAGCCATCAGCAGAATATTTAATATTCGTCGTCGTCTCGAAATATCTGTGATATTATAGAAACTGTAAATATTTAAAAATAAATTGTAATTATCATTGTGTCATTTGTTTACATTTACCCTAATTTCCTGCAGTATAAAGAATGAACATTGATAACGAAAAAAAAATAGAAATTCTGTGATTAGAGACAAGATAATAGCACTTCCGTTTTATGCTAACTTAGCGCTTTCTGAAGTAATGTAGTTTCCCGTAGTCCAGCCAGTAAAGTTATGCAAGAGGTGTAGTCTCTTGTGACATAACTACATCTTTTGCAGTGTTGATATATCACTGGTGTTCTAAAATCCTATCTTAACTACACTCAATTTTGACTTAGGGACCTTTAAGAAAAGAGCGTACTCATTCCTTAAAGGTCTTCAACGCATCTGTGATATTCCTGGTGTTGCGGGTGTCCGTGGGCGGCGGTGATCATTTCCCATTAGTTGACCCACTTGCTCGTTTGCCTCCTCTTGTATAAAAAAAAACTCAGTCGGTTGTTTAAGTTGTCGAAATGATGGAGAAATGCGAGTTGGTTTTATAAATGTAAAAACCCAAGTGCGTGTTTTTATATGTAGAGTACCTAAGTATAGTTCTAAATAATCTAATCCTAATTAGTATGGAAATAATTGTAAAGATTTTTACATTGCAATGTCTTGAAACATGCTGATATTTTGTAAAAGATATTATATTCCAGAAAGGTTTTGAGGTCGTAAGGAACATAGATTGTTTATGGACATCAAAGATTTTAACAATGCATTTCTACCATTCGTACGAATTAACTGTGCACCTTTGCACGTCATTTTCATTTTCCATTCATTTATATATATGTTTTTTTTATGTTGATAAAAGATCGGTTTGTAACGGTAACAAAGATGCTATGGCTACTGAGAGCTTACAGTGAATGCGGGATGCCGCGCGGGGAAACAAGAGAGGGGTTGCATTCAAGCGAAGTACACAGCTGATTAAGTACGAGTTGTAACCTGAAGTCAGAATCTTAAACTTGTAGGTAATAAAGTTTAGCAATTAATCGGAATATAACAAAACTGAGCACTGACGCAGTATGGTATGTCTATGATATGTAGGCATGGTCATATTTCTATCCCGGGAGCATCGTATAACACATAAACTAATTAAATGTCATTAGTTATGATCGTAGCTGGGCATTAACTCGTTGAACGAAGTTAACTTCTTCAACAGATTAACATTTAAGTTAACATTAAAAAATATGAATGGAATCGTTAAATTTCTTTCAGTCCGTTAATCCAGTAAGAACCTACTAACGCACCTGCTTTACGCACTTTTTAAAGACAGCGTTTCTCGGGGAACTAGGTATTCATATCGCGTTATTATAAAGTATTACGTAAATAAGTATTTACCTATTCTTAACCACTGCCGTCAAACGTCTTTTTTCCTCGTGGGTTCTCTGGAAGATTTGTCTAAAATAGATAATGTGCTACCCTGGCGGCTGGCAGTTCGTAGGAGGAGAGCATATTATGGTAAACGTCTCATTACCAACATTGCCAGCGGTTGAAGAGTGTTTTGCAGTAATTTCCCGGATAGGGATCCACTACCTTACCCATTCACGCAGTCATAATAACACTCGTGTCCCGGTTTAAACTCCTGAGGGTAGGTAATAGGCCTAATGTCCCGGCTGTGGGACAGCGCAGACGCCGGCAATATACACTATAATAAACTATAATATTATAGGTACCTGTATCTAATTATCAGTTTGTGTAACTTGTCTAGAGATATTTATATAATACCAGGCGACCCGACGAACTTTGTACACATTACTTTGACATTAATAGCTATTTTCCCCAGTTTTTCGGAAAAAAATAAAGTATCTATAGTTTTTCCAATTTTCCTTGCGATAGTCCTAGTTTTTCTCTTCATTAAAACCTTTTCCTGTCAACAACTAAGTATCTTCATATCCCCGAAGAGATGGGATACTACTAGCCGAAGACACTTAAGTCCCACAATGTAATAAGTGGCAAGCATATCGCCATTCCGGCATACATCAAATCCCGAGCATATTTTTTATTAGAATCGAACCCAGGACCTCATGAAGTCAAGTTCAACACTTCGACCACTGGGCATATCCAATCCCGGGCAACATCTTTTTATCCATCGTCAACTGAGCACATATCCAATCCCGGGCAACCTTTTTTTTATTAGAAAATTGGAAAAACCAAATTTTCTTTTCGTTGAAAAAAAAAACCTTTTTCTTTTTGGTGCCCGACCCGGGAATAGAACCCGAGACTTCAAGAAGTCAAGTCAGCACTTGGACCGCTAGATCACAGAGGCGAGTCAATAACTAACACAACAATAAAGAATTAGCAAAATTAGTCCATCCGTTCAGGTGTTGTGATGACCACGAGAAATGGGGATTCAGTTACATAAGTTATAGATTATATTTATTTCTATTTTTTGTTTCTAACCTGTTATCCTCCAGAACCTAAAAATAAGTTTTATATGTACTTATCTACCTATATCATTAATGCAACGATAAATAAAATGCAAATTTTTACTTTTGTTACGTGTTAACGGATTAACTAAATAACTTAGGTATAACTTGCATTAAATTTTCCGATATGTTTAAATGTTCAAAAGTAACAGATGCGATTAACAAAGTTAATTATTTCATTAACGGTGCCCAGTTATGGTTGGCAAAATATGGCAGCAGTTGACACCAGTGTTCTCAAACAACAAAGCACGAGTGCCAATTATGGTTCAATTTTAAAAGAAATGTATCTTCCCAAAAACACCTCCCATAAAAATTCTTACAGAACTAATTGTTTCTAGGGTTTTAACCATATTTCACTTTGCCAAAACAGCCATCAACCTGTATTAAAATTGGCAATTGTCGTTCTGACCCTAGACAACCCTGTTCTAGTGTTAAAATGATCCTTGTATTTAAACATGTGCTTACTTTATGAAGAATTTTTAATCATACAGACAAAATTATTACAAATTGCAAACAATCATCCATTATCATTAAAAAATTGCCTCTGTAGGTCCCAAAGGAGCAGTCATTGACGAGCTCTCTCCAATACTGAGGCCCTGTGAATAGTCTTAAGTTTCTTGCAGGAACTGTGGCTTTCTGATGTGATGCATGTTCTGAACATGGGATTGTCAAAAACAACAAACTTTTAGAAATATTAGTTTAATAAGCAGATATGATACCTACCTACTTGATTAATGTAGGTTTTAAATCTATTTCCAGTATTTTCATTTATAATATTCAGCTGATAGATTCATATATTTCTATCAAACATTTAAATACTTAAAACCACCAACATAGTTTTTATAATGAAGTATTTTTACATAAAAATGATCACATTACTTTTTCTCTACACCTACCTTTAGCATGCAAACTATAACCAACTTCAAAAAAGAGAATGTTGTCAATTTGTCTTTTTTTTTGTATGTTTGTTACACAGTTACTCAGTAAATTACAAATCAATTTTGATGAATCATTCTTGAAAAGGTATGTCATAATTCCGATTTTTGTTTATGAAATTGATGACATTATTAACTATAAATCAAATACCACCAGTCAGATCATTAAATTCATGAAGTACCATCTCGGAATCATTAGATATTTTATTAATAACATGTTTGCGACAAATTTAAACAAGGCACAAAACACATGTTATGTATTTTAGTGTGTTGCACACAACTTGTGCTATCAATTACATGAATTCTATTGAGATTTAACAGAGATTGTTAAAATGATGTGTGTATTATAAAACTGAAAATAAAAATGCTAAGTTAAAAAATTATTATTTAATTAAAATGGTTTAAATCTTCGACTCTGTTTAATTTGTGCTATTTTTTTCTTATCCTCTTCAAACTTTTGTCTTAAAGCTACAATGTGTTTCATTTTAGATTCTCTAATTTGGAAGGTATAGAAATTTTTTAACTCTTTCCTCTTTTTATTTTTCTCCTCCTTTGCCATTATTTTATTTTCCACTTTCTCTGTGCGAGCAAAGCTTTGAACTTTACCTTTTTTGGTAACTGTTATCCAGCCTTCATCATCTTCCTGTTCCAGTTCCTTTTCTTTCTTATCAGCCAACTTTGTTTTCTTGTCATATTCTTTCATGAACAAATCTATGCGCTCCTTTAGCACCCGAGGATGTACTATTGATTCATTGTATTCATCAGTCCACTTTTTTACTCCAAGCTTTATTTCTTGATTATTGTAAGTCATAGGTCGTAATTTTGTTAGTTTTAATGCAGTATCCAACTCTGATACTTTTTTAAATACTAAGTAGCATATTTTGAAACAAGGTTTGCAATCCTCTTTTATAAATGTTACTTTTTCTTCTTCAGGTTTAGATGGCTTTGTAGAGAATATTACTGAAGTCACAGTGCCAGCTTCGCTAAAGGCATTTGATAAACCTTTTTCGTCTGCGTATGGTGGTATATTGAGTAAAAAAAGCGTTCGCCCACTTGGTTTGTCATTTGACTGTTCCCTTATTGCATGTTCCTTAAAATAAATTGTATGGGGATTTACTGAGTTTTCGTGTAGTTTCAATTCTAGAGCTGAAACATTTAAAATTAAATTTAGTCATTAATGACTAAAGTTAAAATAAAAGATAATAGATGAAGCAACAATGCTGGCCATACCTTTAAACTCGTGAATTTTGTTTGATTTGGCTGGTTTCATTTTCACGTATTGAGTCTGGGTCAAATTTATAATATTCCCATTACTTGAAAGGCAAAATTAAGGCCAAACACAACAGTAGTGCTTTGTTTACAAAATGAAAATTAGACAGGAATTAATTTGAGGTTATGTCATATGTGCATGCTTTTTATTTTTAAAAGCAAAGGTATTTAAACATTCAACCTTATTTTTTTTATTTTTTCTTGACTGATTTATGTTCGTTATATTTGTTCTATTCGTTATGCTATTTGACTTTTGTATCAATTTTTCATAATTTATATAAAAAAGTTCTTAAAATTACATTCTTGTTAATATTTTTACAAGTTATTAACGTTACGAAAGCATTTTTTTTTTCGAAAGACTGAATTTAAGAACGTTTCTTTGCTTAGCACTCTTAGAGAAGAAAAGTTACAGTCAAATGTGTTGTGTCAAATGTCAGCTGTCAAAAATTAACTTTGTTGGCGATAGAAGCAGAACATTGTGAAATATCGTTTGTGTGCCTAAATTTTGGCATTATTATTGTTGTGTATTTTACGGCAATGTGTGGTAAAATTATCTTACTGATATTGTGTTCTAGTGATGTTATCCACCACTGCAAATAGTAGGGCTAAGAATCCCAAGTTACCGGATAACAATGACACCTCAGATCGTGAAGAAATCGGACATGAAAACACAACGGACGATAAGGTCAGAGGTTATGTTAGCTCATACGATGGGCCTTCATCGTTCGGTGGACCTAGAGACCCTCGATTCCGCTCTCGTGGCCGTGTCACTGAGTTTCGACACTCCAGAGGTGGCGGGAGAGGTGGACTTCGGGGCCGTGGTNNNNCCCGCCACGAGGAGACCGTGATGAGAATTCCTACAAATATCACGAATCGCTAGGCGTCTCGAACAATGATAATTGGTCACAAGGAAACAGCAACAAGTTTTTTGAGAGATCTGATTTGGTAGTAAATCTACCTGAAGATCCACGCATATCTAAGTTATTACGACGACTTTGTGCTGAAGGGGACAGGGAAAAGTCACTTCTTATATGCAGTAAGTTACAAGATGCTGTAATGTTGCCAGAAAATGCCCGATACATTAGAAGGGCCTATGAGATTCTGGTAGAATCACTCCTTGACGTTCTATATGATGCTCCGAGTCCGGAAACAAAGGAAGGTGCAGCCATTGTACTAGGCAGAATTGGTTATGTTATGGGACCTGATTTCAAAAAACATTTAGACTGGATTGTCTCCACCTATAATGCCCATAATTCATCAATAAAACACTTATTAACTCTATCATTTATAGAGACATTCCAATTAGATTTTCAAACTCCTAATCTGTCTGATTCAGCTGAAGTAACATTAGAGAAATTGCAAGTTATCATTGAAGGTACCGATTCTGCCGATGTTTTCATGGTTGCTATAAACACTATGATTATAATGTCAAATTCATATCCTGAATATTTTGCAAACCATTTTGTTGATACAGTTGACATTTTAGTAGGCTGGCATGTAGACAGTGCTCAGCCAAAAAAGATTAAGGCATTTGCTCTTCAATCACTGTTTAAATTAAGTCGACACTGGCAGGCAGATGTTGGATTTTCTGTAAACTTACTTAATCAATTTCTGGAAGATATGGTGGCATATAGCAATGATTTAGATTCAAACAAAAGTGAAAAGGATGCTGATTCAACTTCACAAGAAGACTGTATGCAAAAGATTTCATCTTTCTTGAATGTTTTTAATACTGTTGTGAAAAGCTTAGGCACTTTATTGAGTCCAAATGTTACTCAAATAGTGACATGGAATTTCTTGACTGATGCAATGACAAAAATCCTCCAAGTATTAATTGATACATTGAAAGAGTATCCTGAAACAGAATTGTTGCTTGCTGGTAATGAATGTGTAATGCTTCTTTTGAAATATTTACAAGGTAAATCTACTTCTTGCTCTGTTTTGCTGTATTCCTTAATAACAATGGAAATGGAAATATTTTTGGAATTTGATGAAAGCATTTGTCTAAGTATAATAAGCTTAATATCATGTACTATCAAAGAAATAGCTTCAAATTTACCATTAGAATTTATTACACAGACCATTGGACCAGAGTCATTATTACGTCCTTTGCGTATGTCTGGAAATTCACAAATATTGAGTGGTGTTATGTCTGTCTATAGTAACTTATTAAATCTTAAGAACATACCACTCTTACAGGAAGCATATAAATTTGTGTTAACGGACATTCAAAATTCTTATATAATTCTCATACCAGAAATACATATTATTCAACCCGAATATACAGAGGATATCACAAAAGCAAATGCTGAAAAAAATATTGTGTTTTATCTTCAATGTTTGTCCGAGTTAGCTAATGCGAGCAATTCTATAATTGGTATGTGGGCTTTGCAACCAAGCATATTAGATTTATTAGCAATTAAAATGTGTCCACATAATGAAATTGTAATGTCAGAACAACCAGCACTGCAATATGCCATCCTTTATCTATTATATTCTCATTGCAAAAAGAATAACCACTTTATTGCATCAAGTGATTTGGTGACAAACACTCAACAAAGAGCAAATGATTTATTTGGACTTACAAATCTAAATCTTGGTGAAGTTTCTACCTCCAGTCCTACTTCTGGACATCTGGGGGTAATTTTTAATACATTAAGCATTGTTTTGGATGAGCAAGCTCCAAAAGAAACCTTATTACTGTTATTAAACTGGATATCTGATATTTTTTGTCAATTAGATAAATACTTACCAATAGTTAGTGTTTCTAAAGGATTTATTGTTCTAATTAAGAACATGTTAACATTGGCTCACAGCTTTGATGCTGATATAGCTTTGCTTGTAATACAAAACTTTCATTTTCTCCTAAACAATAAAAGTATCTCATGGAATGTAATGTTGGTTAAAACAATTGCAGTTATATGCATGATGCACATAGATAATTCGAATAAAACATTAGCTGACATATGCAAAGAAGTATTGTTTAAACTGCCATGGGATATAGTACAACAAGAGTTTGATAAGCAGGCTGTAAAAAGGTTTACAAGTCGTAAATTGAATCAGAATACCATAAATAGTGACACCAAAATCAATTCATTCAAAGATTATTTATTGACAGGATCATTTACAACTTTGCCTAATCACCACTTTAAAGATATAATGGATAAACTCATGCAGGTTAATTTTGGGAAAGAACATGTTATGATAAATGTCTTAATATGTTCATGGCCACTACAAACTCAAGATGTTGATGATAACAATCTGCTATTTTTTCGTCAATGTGCCTCAAACTTTACATCTATTACAATCAGTTGGGCATTATCTGAATTGGCCCATACATGTATTTCCTTAAAGCTAAGAACAGCACTAGGGAAACCCCAAGAGACATTTACTAAGATAGAAGGTACTTTAAAAGCCGTTGCAAGAGAAATTTCTTCATCTGATTTAAACTTTGTAGTAGAAGAAGAGAATCAAAAAAAGTTGTTTGAACTAGTTGTAGCTGAACAAACCAGATCTCGATGGCTTATTGAATTTATGATGTTTTTAGAGAAATACACCTATAATGCAGCTGATGGTACAGCAATAGCATTACCTGCTGAGGCAAAACCAGTAAAAACATTTTTCCATACAAATTGGTCTACTTGTCGGGAGTGGTTAAATAGAGTTCGTCCAGCAGCCCTGGCAGTTAGTATTTATTCTGGACATTATGGTGCTGCAATATATCACGCGTCCCTGATTTTACAAAATGCAGGAAATTCAAAAACAAATATTGACATTGAAGCAATCACAATGAGTGTAGTTAAAGGACTTATAAAATCACAAGAGCCAGAAGTATTACTTGGACTTTATGTTTGGATTCACCAAACATTTGATTTAAAACTTCGATGGTTAAAGGCAGCAGCTGACCAAGCTAACTCTCGTTTTGAATCTGCTATTGATTTATATAATAAGTTTGAGAGTAATATAAAGCAAGATAATGATACAGTTAAGTCTTCAGCCGAGATGAAAGTGAAGAAATTTGTTGATGAACAAATTATAGAAAGTTACAAAAATTTGCAACATTGGGATGATATGGTGTATTGGAAACAAGAGAATGATTTGAACCAGTCAGTAAACATAGAACCATATGTGGCATTAAAAGATTTTGAAGAAGGTAATAATGTTGAGGACCTTTCAAATTGGGATATACTTACCAATGAAATAAAAGAAATACCTAAAAATGTGGCCTCATGCCAGGGATTATTAAACAGAATCGAGCTAACATTAATACATACTGCACTAAATATATACAATAACAATTATGGAGACAAGCCTGAATCAGTGTTAAATTATTGTGAAACTTTGCTTAATTTGAGTGCTGAAGAATTTGCAAGAACTAGTTCCATTCCATTTTTAAAAGAAATAGCTATACTTCAGCTTGCTAATTATGGGTTACTCAATGTCATAAAACACGGGAAAGCAATTGTTAATCCTTTCAAACCCTTTTCGATTAAAGAAAATAAACATGGCACTGACATGAAAAATTTAAATCGTGTTTTGTGGTGGCATCAGTATTTTACTAAACTTGACATGACTGAAGAAAATGTATTTTATAATGAATGTTTGCGACTTGACACTATTAAGAGTGCAAGAAAAAATGTTAATTTAAAGATGGCTCAAAGAGAACTTTTAAAACATTTCAAACAAAATCAAGCCCTTCAAATGAATTTAACATTTAATAATTTAGAAGAGTTAAGTGAAATATTAACTGTATCATCAAATACTTATGATTTGGATATTTGGACATTAAATAATGCTACTGCATTAACAGAACTTTGCAAAGTCACCTATGCAAAAGAAGAACAAAAAGTTCGTGCTATTAATCTATGTGCAAGTATTTCTCTTGGGTTTTCACAAAGACTGGCTATGACTGAACACAGCTACGAGCTACGTGAAAAAGGCACAAGAATGTTATTAACTCTCTCAAAGTGGGTGCAAAATGAGAGTGAAAATATTTTAGAAAAAGACACACCTTTATTAAAATTGGTGTCTGCTCTCCCTGAAATCGGATTAGTTGACAATAATATTTCGGAAAACGTTATTCCTCTATCAGATTCTGCTGTCGGTAAATTATTACAGTTTGGAGTTAATCAATGTCCTGGATTAGCTAAGGCGTGGGCTAGTTTTGCTGCGTGGTGTTTTAGATGGGGTCGCAAAATGGTAGAATTTAGCTCAAAGACACGAGAGCAACTTACAGAAAATGACAAACTTCAAATAGAAAGTGTAATGATTGGATATTCCCAGCAAGATTTTGAAGCAGTTTGTGAAATACTGTCAAAGACTAAAGCTACTTGTGACGAAGAAGATATAGACTGGAATGAAATAAATACATCAGAAATGATTGAAAGTCAGCTGAGAACAGTCCCATCTCTTAACAATGCTTTTCCTGAGCATCTTGCACTTTTGGTAGACATATGGCGACAAGCACAGAAAAGAGTTTTTTCGTATTTTGAATTATCAGCTGATGCATATTTTAAATTTTTACAGCTCATTTGTGCATCTGATTACATAAACCATAGTGGTGAAAATGCTGTAGTGAATGCGACACTTAGGCTTCTTCGTTTAATTGTTAAACATGCCATGGAACTACAAGGCGTTTTAGAATCAGGACTAGCAAATACACCAACGCAACCATGGAAAGTTATCATTCCCCAACTGTTTTCAAGACTAAATCACCCCGAAACATATGTAAGAAAATGTGTTTCGGATCTACTTTGCCGATTGGCTGAAGATACACCACATTTAATCACGTTTCCGGCGGTAGTTGGTGCAGTTGAAAATGAACAAAACAGTTTTACAGAACTCAATGTTGCACGTTCCTACTTATCAAATGATGATGCTGAAAGTGACGATGATAACCTAGACTTGGAAGACACAGGAAGTGGTAAAGTTGTAAATAATGAATTAAATTCATGTTTTCTAGACATGGTGGAAACATTAGCAAAACAAGCTCCGAAAACTATTCTTCAAGTAAAATTGCTTGTTAAAGAACTACAGAGAATTAATTTACTATGGGATGAACTATGCCTAGGAACTTTGGTACAACATCATTCAGAATTTAACAAACGCTTGGCCCAATTAGAAACAGAAGTAGCAAAAGTTAAAAACAATGCGAATTTAGGTTCAGAAGAAAAAGATAAACTAATAAAAGAGAAACATCGTATAATATTTGAGCCGATAGTTTTTGTGTTAGAACAGCTGCACCAAATTACTTCAGCAAAGCCAGAAACACCTCACGAAATTGCGTTTCAAGCTAAATTTCAAGATGTGATTTTAGACGTTATAAAAAAATTAAAGAATCCTTCTAATCCCGAAAAACCACAAGAATCTTGGGCACCTTTGAAGCAGCTTCAGATCAAATTGCAACAGAAAGTAAATAAACGAACTTCATATATCTTAAAAATGTCAGATATAAGCCCCATACTGGCTGAACTAAAAAATACTGTAATCACTATGCCTGGCCTACACACAAACCAAAGAACTGTGCGAATAACTATAAAATCCATTGAAAACAATGTAACTATTTTGCCGACAAAAACAAGGCCTAAAAAGTTGGTTTTCAATGGATCTGATGGAAAGACCTACACATATTTATTTAAAGGTCTTGAAGATTTGCATTTAGACGAAAGAATAATGCAACTGCTTTCAATAACAAATACAATGCTAGCAAGAGATTCTGAAAACAATGATAATCAAACCTACAGGGCTCGACATTATTCTGTTATTCCTCTTGGACCTCGTTCTGGATTGATAAGTTGGGTGGACAATGTGACTCCATTGTTTGCTTTATACAAACGGTGGCAAAATCGAGAGGCAGCAACTCTTTCTGCAAAAACGAATAAAACTGTGAATGTTCTTCGTCCGTCGGAATTATTTTATAATAAACTCAACCCTCTTTTAAAAGAAGCTGGCGTTTCCACAGAAAATAGAAAAGAGTGGCCAGTGTCGATTCTTAAAAGGGTTTTACAAGAGTTGTCAGCAGAGACGCCTTCTGATTTGCTGTGGAGGGAGCTGTGGTGCAGTAGCGTCAGTCCAGAACAGTGGTGGCAAATGACTCGCCGTTATAGCTATTCAATAGCTGTGATGAGTATGATCGGTTATATCATTGGGTTAGGAGATAGACATTTGGACAATGTGCTAGTGGACCTTACAACTGGTGAAGTAGTGCACATAGACTATAACGTGTGTTTCGAGAAAGGCAAGACGCTGCGTGTTCCTGAGAAGGTGCCGTTTAGGTTGACTCCAAATCTGGTGACTGCTCTAGGAGTAACTGGTGTTGAGGTAAGTTTTTTTTGTTTCTTTGAGAACTCATTTGTATTACCTACTAACTGCATTGGCGATCTTCGTACCTCTCGCCCATTGTGTTTAAATGGTTACTCTGCTGTTCGGATCTGAGATGAATCCGAACCAATAAATATTTCAATCGGTCCATTAGTTCTTGAGCTGTAAGCGTTGTAACAAGCTTGACTTTTTTTTATATAGATGTGAGTTACATCAATTTTAAATATTATGTAGCGCAAAAAAACTGCAATAACTCGTCGTCAATTACGTTTACGATTACTAGGTCGCGAATTGGTAAGTTTTCTTAACGATCCCTAAGCAGTTTTGAGTTAACCTTGATAATGCATAACCCCAAAACCAATAGTCGGATCATGATAAAACTAATATGGGACCACCCCGGAATGACGTCCTACCTTTTTTTTTTAAAAACCGTCAAAACCAGTAACGCGTATCAAGATCAGATCAGATTGCGTAACAAACATACACAAAAAATATATAAAAACACCATAGGAACAGTTATATTGATAACCTCCTCTTTTTGGGCTCGGTGAAAAATATAAATTCTCCTGTTGGTATCCGCTGAGTAGAATAGACCATCTGCTTCTCTGCCATGCAGCTAGCTTCGAGAAGAGGCGAGCACTCGTTAAAATGTAGGTCATCACTAACAAGACCACTTGTGGTAGAGTGCTGTGCAGCAATTTGCCCGGGCAGCGATCCACCGCCTTACCTATTTCTGCCACCATAATGACTCGGTCATATTAGGCCTAACATCCCGGTCTCAGGACAGCGACGCACTTATGACATCTATGGTATTTATAGGCCACGGTTATCTCTGACCATCAGAAGAGCGTGCTTGTTCTCTGATCTCTCACATAAAAAAGTGTGTGTGTACTTATGTACACGCGTTAGAAGTTATACTTCTTCGGCGTAATAAGATAAAAATCTTAATTTGCCTTATTTTACATTTGTAGACAAAATGACACCAACCATAGAAATTACTTTTACTTTGTTGGTGCCTTTTTTTGAAAAACTAAAATGTTATCTATAGCTAACTTCATCATGTCGGTTTTTCGTGACAGTGTGCGCATCGTAAAAATTTACTATCATCATTTTTTCCTATCGCGCCAAAAGAAGTATAACTTCAAAAATAGTTAGATGTGCCCCTGATTGGAACTGACCCCATGTAAAACACATATGCAGGCGTGGTTTGATCGTTTCATTAAGTTTACTGTCCAGTTGCCTATTACCGTAGCGATTTGGTTTAAATATTTTTTTGAAGTAATCTTGAGTCTTGAATACGTTAATATTTGTTAAACGAACATGAATACAAGTAATATGGCCAAATCCACAGGGTCCAAATTGGCTCGACTCAAGTTCTTCAAGGATGTTTTCGTTTATACAATTTAGTTTTACAGAGTACAGACGGTGTTCATAACACTTTTATTTTCAAAAATTGTCATTAATCTTGTTATAGACCACAGGCCCTTGCCAAAAATAGGTGGGTCATATGAACCACCAGGTGACGTATATAGGACGATATAAGAGCATAAAATAATAAGATTCAGCACTAAGCCGTCACCTGTAAGCTGTCAGAGTGAGTTGAGTGCAGCTGCGAATTCAGAAGTGCAGCTGGTAGAGTGACTCAGTTAGACAGCCTACAGGTGACGGCGTAGTGCTGAATCTTATTATTATATGCTTTTATATCGTCCTATATACGTCACCTGGTGGTTCATATAACCCATTTAGTTTTTGGCATGGGCCTGTATTCTATTACAAACGAAAATATATTTAAACTCCTACTTTTGTTTTTCTAACGTTTTTATCCCTAAACATTAATTTCGTAATAATTTATTTCATATTCATGCGTAAAAAATAATTTTCTCAGTGTAATAAAAATTAAGTTATAAAAATTACATTCCATGATTGACTTCTTGAGGTCTCGATTTTGATCCCCGGGTCGGGCAACAAACTAAAAAGATGTCTATTTTCTAATAAAAATAACGTTGTTCGGGATTGGATGTGTCCGGTTGGTGATAGGCTTGTCACCTATCACATTGTGGGACTTAATATCTTCAGCTAGTCGTGTTTTGTGCCTCTGTCTACCTCTTATGAGCGTGAAGACACTTGAAGATACAATATATAATGGGCGGTTGATGTAAATTCAAAATAATAAAAGTTTTTACTATTTTACAAAAACATTTAGACACTCCCTGAACAAGTGTTATATTAAAATTGGACTTTCAACAACTAATATCATACTAACAAAAGGAATATGAAAAATCTGGCTTCCGGTTTTTACAGATAGTACAGTTTTCTACATCTACCACGTAACAATTTGATTTTTTTAAAGGTGTAGTTTCTGATTCCGAGTTGGTCCTATACGTAAGTCGATACTCTCTGCCTACCCCGAAAGGGATTTGGCGTGAAGATATGTATGTAAGTTATAACTCACAAACCGCCAGTTGGATCTTCGTAGAATGTGTTTAGGTTTTCCAAAATATGAATGATCAAAATCTGTTCGTTATTGGCAGAGTAATAAAAACCTGCTGTCGTATAAATAACCTACACTTTTTTTGAGTCGGTTGAAAATCTAATATATGAAATTCTCGTGTTCCTCATGATCTGATGATCTGATGACCGATTCTCATGATCTTTTGTGACCATATTGAAAAGGTCTGAGAATTGGCCAACATCTATTTTTCATACCCCTGAGTGACAACGGTGACTCACCCTAATTTTTTTTAAATCACGTTCAAAAATAACAGAACCACGTCTGCCGGGTCAGCTAGTAATACTGCATATATTTAATATATATACTGAACTCTTTTTGCTATAAAACAGAGATGAAAGCATAATTATCGTACTTTAAAAAGAGAATGAAAAAGCTAGCACTTGTGTTCTTAATCCTTTTCAATACTTTATTTTAGTTAGAAACAAGCCGACCTGCGCGAACTTCGTTCCGCCCGTTCAATTTGTATGGGTAAATTAAAATGTTGTTTTCCCAGTTTCCTCACAATCGAACAGGATAAAAAGTATCCTTTGTCCATCTCCCGGTTCTAAGCTACCTCCCCACATATTTCCAGCCTAATCGGTTCAGCCATTCTTGAGTTATAAGTAGTGTAAATAACACCACTTTCTTTTATATATATATAATTATATATATATTTTTTTATATATATTAAAAAGGCATTTGTTTTGCAAATCAACTGCTACACTGCAAAATGTTGCTGAAAAATATTTGGTCCGTCGTTTCTTTGACATTGGTGCCGATTCTGTCGTACTTTTTATTTACGGCGGAAAAAGAGGGGTGTTATAAGTTTGACGTGTCTGAGTGTTTGTGTGTCTATAGTGTCATAACGGATTGAACGGATGGACCGTTTTCGTGATTTTTGTTTGTAAGTCAACATGACCGAGATGGTTCTTAGATACGTATTAGATGTAGGTTTTGTTTGGGGTTATTGAACTTTTTAGTTTTGTTTAAAAAAAGTTTTTTTAAACTAAAAAAGTTAACCTTTTTTTAGTTTTGGTAGATAAATATCTTTTTACGACACGAAAATAAAAGGGAATAAACATTCAAGACGTGCCAAATTAGCCTGGGCATAATAATTGGAGGTTTTCTATTAGATAATACGTCTTTAGAAATTTCGTCTGCATCCATCTGACAGAACTAATGTGTTTTATAATTTGTGTTGAAAGTCGATTGCGATTACTCTAAATTAGTGTAGTTTAGTTAGTGCATTGCAGAATTACCGCCATTATGTGCGGATGATATTAGTTTAGCCGATACATAATATAGTTGCTGAAGGTGTATTATATATTACTATGCGACCTTAACACTATACATTTTAATTAACCTTGGATATAGTCGGTTAAACATACACATATGAGGTCTTTTCACAAACCAACCGAGGCTCGGTTTCGATTCCCGACCGAGGCAGGCATTTGGGTGACGAACATTTGGATGTTTGCGTTTTCCGTGTCTGGGCGTTTGTTAAATTTGGTCTGATATCTATTAAAATATTGATATATATTACATCGTTGACTAACACCCATAACAATAGGATAATTTGCTTATTTTGGTTTTAGCTACTTTTTGTGTAACTTGTCCAGGGACACGTCCTATCGGATCCTCCGGATCCAATAACTGCGGCAAGCGCAAGTCTCCCTCCCGACCCAAACATTAACTCACAAGAAACTACACTACACAGTCTCTCTTGCGCCCGGCGCTTAACGCCGAGCAACGAGCCACTACTCCTCCATCAAGTCCACCCAATAACTAGAACGCAGCACCAAGTCGAGGTACGGTCTCCCAGGAAAAACCCTTGTTGCTGGCGTTGTAGGGAACAGTCCAATCCATCTAAACAATGATGTCTCGGGCTTAACACTCTGCTCGGCAGACAAAAACCTGCGAAATTGTTAAAACCGCGAGGTTGGCAACACATTGGCCATCAAGTTTCATCGTCCACTGTTAGGCAAGATATCCACGTCTATTTGTTTATTTTTGCAACAAATTTGAATGAGATCCCTAGCATGCTGTTGCTTTTGTAGCAATAGCAATAAAACTTATACTCCTAGCAAGGATATTTCGTGTTTCGTTTTGAGTGCTCCCCGTTTTAGACTAGATCCTCTGAGTAGAATATGACATTAGCTTCCCCACCAGACAGTTCGAAGGGCAAGCATGTTTGTAGGTATGGATCATTACTCATTACTAGCAAGACCACGGTGGTAGAGTTTTGGGGATAGACCGCCTTATCCATTCTTGCCAGGATACTGTCATATTAGATCTAACATTCTCGGTTGTAAGACAGCGACGCACCTACAACATCCATGTTATTTAGGCCATGGTTGTCTTTTACCATCAGTAGAGCCGTGTGCTATTTCGTTGTCTTATAACTTAAGAAAACAATTCGAAACGTACGCCATATTCACTTTAGACCTAATGATTGCTTTTAAATAAGTGCTTTTTTTAAGTGAAAATTTCTTTAGCGGAGTTGCGAATTTTTTTTGGAATGGGTAAAAATTTCTTAACTCATGTCAGGACACGTGACCTGAAATTTCGTAAGACGGCGCAGGGTGCTTACGCGAAAAAGAAGGCGCAGGGCGCTTGCGCGAATGTTCGTGTTGTCATGTTTGTGTACCTACGATAGCGCAATAAATGAATTTTGTATTCTACCACATAAATGATAGTACTTTCATACTGATAATTAAAGCAATTCGTGCAAAATTATTCCCTAACTATTCTAAAATATCAAAAATGCACATCGTTAATATTCAAGTTTTCACTTCTGCCGGCACTCCCGGAGTGCAACCCGTCGTTTTTTTTGTAGTTTCATTTTTGTCTACTAGGGTCGATTATCGTTATTGAAATCCGGTAGTTGGATGGCCATGCTTCGGTCTTTGTTGAAATTATTTACTTAAAAAAATCTTAACACTGAGGTAGGTACTTGTTTTGTTCGTACTATGGTTAATCTACTACCATGATATAATGATTAAAGAAAGAAAGAAAGAAAATATATTTATTTGCGGAATATGCGTGTTGAAATTGTTACAATTTTTTTAAATCTTTCCAACATATTCTACCACATTGTGGTGCGCAAATAGGTACATATAAAATATAGATTACAAATAAATATAGAAATTTTGATATTTTGTTTTCATGTTGTTGTGAAACTTTAGTTATAATTCTTAGTTTATTACTGATTCTAGAGTATCATTAAATAATTTTTTTGTTTTTTTTTCGAAATGATTACTGTTGTGTAGTATAAAGACTTTTACAACGGCACCGGGTTAGTGAGCGAGCAGAGTGCTAAGCCAGATATGACATTGACAATACTGTTTTGAGATTAATGCTTCTCAAAATTTTCTAATTTTCTTGATCATTCAGTCCCCCCAACCTATATATAGGCGCTGGTGGTCATTTTACTGTAACTATGATTGTACTGTATCGTATTTGAAATCAGCGCCATCTACGAGCATGAAATTGTAACATGAAACTAATACCTTTGCATAGATATGTTTGATATCTTTGCGACCTCATTCTGGTATATTTCATTAGATGGCGCTTGGTAATAAAAATGCTAAATGCAGATAAAACCATAAAAAGTATCTTCACGCCCATATCCCCGAAGAGGTAGGCAGAGGCACAATCAGGGCACCCACGACTTGCCGAAGACACTAAGTCCCACAATGTGATAGGTGGCAAGCCTATCGCCAACCAAGCACATCTCCAATCCCGAGCAAAATTTTTTTTAAATAGAAAATTGGAAAAACCCAATTTTCTTTTGTTGCTTGACTCGGGATTCGAACCCGGGACCTCAAGCAGTTAAGTCCAACAACTGAACCGTTAGACCACAGAGGCACATAACCATATAACCATATGATTATATACATAACCATAACCATAAGATTACCATATGATAACCATATCATAAACATATGATAGAGGCGATAAAACCATAACTTTTTAAGTATTAAACACGGAAAAATAAATGTTGGGTATCAAGAGGATAAGGTTGAAAAAGAAATTTTAGATTATTATATTCTGTATTAGCTGCCCGTTCCGGCTTCGATCGGAATGTATTTTTTTTACCATAAATTGAGATATAAGCTATCCTATCTCTCAAGTTGGATCGAACTGCACATGGTGTGCGAATTTTATTATAAGCGGTTAAGTGGTTTAGGAGTCCATTGAGGACAAACATTGTGACACGAGATTTATATATATTAAGATTTGAAGATATCTATTGCCATTACGTTGAAAAAGCTTCCGATTTTAAGGTCTTAACATAAGTTTGGTCCTGTCGATGTATCATGGTGTGCAGACGGATAAGAATTATTTATTTTAGTTTTTAAAGCGCTGCAATAATCTGTGTAACTATTTGTTTTTGTATCTTTAAAATATAGGACCATTAATATTTTTATTCCAAGATAATAAATACCTTATAGAAAAAACAAGTCTAATGTTTGTTTTACATAATTTCGTTCAGTGTTATTTTATTTTACGTAAAAAAATATCAACATAAATAACGCAATACTAGGATCCCATCGAGCATGTATTTAATGGTAATAATGGATGAGAAATGAAAATCCATTTCTCGTCCATTATTACCGAAGTCGAATTCATGTTAACTCTCACTTGCTTATAACTTAAGAAAAAAAATGAAATAATTGCTATAAATGAAAAATATACTTCTACTGCCTTACGATTTATGATCAAGCAAATAATGATATGTTTTACTACAAACATTTTGCTAAAGAAAATCTCCATATGATTGGCCAGATTTTCGTCTATTATTTCAGTTCTATTATTCAAATACGGTTTTTTAAATAAAAAATGGTTGCCTGTAAAGCCGGTTTTACGGGCGAAGATTTTACGTGACATCGTCTTTTTCTCGGTAGAATTTTTATTGATATGAATATTATTAAAGAGTGGGAGAGAGACGCAAGGCATTTGCCGCTCCGGCGGGCCTCTCTCTCGTTCGGTGACTCATCGTAACGTTACCGGGCGTTACACTTTTTCATGAGTGACTCCGAGCCGCAACCTAATTTAAGACGTTGTCACGTCAAAAAAAATCACATATGAGGTTTAACTTATTTCCTTATTTTTGTTCTAAATAAAATAATTGAAAACTCTTTGGGATAGTTTTAAATTATATTGGAGAATACTTACCTCAAGTGTGCACTATATTCCTCTTCGTCAAGATAAAACTAATAAATAAAATTATTCCTACTTGGCCAATAAAATAAGTTAGGGTTTGTAGTAAAAGTTCCTATTCGCTTCATTCAAAATCAGTTATTGTAACTGTTTCTGTTATATTCCTATTAAATAAATAAATGTCCTTGGAAGAGTTGCACAAAATAAATCTAACAAAGTAACTAATTTATATGCGTGTGTTATGAGTGTTAGTCAACGATTTTACATTTATACTTAATTACACCAGAATAAACTTAATAAACAACCGGACACGGAAATGCAGAATGCTAAATGTTTATTACACAAACGCCTTATACTGTGGAGAATCAAACCCGATCCTCGAGGTTGGTCGGCGGAGTTAAGTGTACGCTAGCCCCTCGACCAACGCGACTGTCATATGTACATAAAATCATTAATATTAGATAAAATTTAGTTAAACTTACGTTTTATTAAATATTAGCGACTTCGTCAGCGTAAACTATTTTTAAAAGAACTCGTCCCACATTACTTTCCTTTGGCTATTGAGTTTTTGAAATATTATTTATATTATATAAAATATTTTTTATATTATAAATAAACCTACCTTCAAGAAGTCTCACGCTATTAAAAAAAACGCACCAAAATCCGTTGCGTAATTTTAAAGATCTAGGGAAGATCATAGGGACAGGCAGCGAAAAGCGACTTTGTTTAATATTATGCAGTGATTATGGATAAATCGAAATGGATTTCTAGGGTCTTAAATAAATTATATGGGACCATTTCGGATGCGTGACCTGCATTTTGAAAACATAACCATGAAAATACATCCGTTATTGGTCGAGTAATCTCGTAATCTTAATTTTTATCTAATATATAAAATTCTCGTGTCACGGTGTGCGTGATTGAACTCCTCCGAAACGGCTTGACCGATTCTCATGAAATTTTCTGATCATATTGAGTAGGTCTGAGAATCGGCCAACATCTATTTTTTCATACCCCTAAGTGATGTGAGTTACTTACCTCAATTTTTTTAAATATAGCAGAACAACGTCTGCCGGGTCAGCATGTATTTAAATAATATTATAAAAGCGAAAGTTTGTATGTATGTTTATTTGTTTGTTACTTCTTCACGCAAAAACTGCTTGACCGATTTTCATTAAATTCGGCACACACATAGAGGGTAACTTGGATTGACACATAGAATAGTTTTTATCCCGAAAAATGTTCCTGTGAGACCATTAACCACTCGATCAACGCCGCAACAGCTAGTATACTATAAAAACAGAGCCATTGCTAACCTCCTCCTTTTAATAATCGGTTAACAACATAAAAGATTCACCTAATTACGAGGTAAATTGTCGAATTGCGACGGCACGTATTTTGTCATCAAGTCATCAGATTGCAAAACGCGGTACTGCGTAAAGTTACCTAGACATTAAGCTGTTATTAGTTTGGTAATATTTGGCCAATGTTTGGTTAGGATATTAAAAGTGTGTTTTGTTAAACTAACCTTGGCACGTTAGTGTTAGCACTAAGAGAGAAATAAATGCTATCAATTAATAGAGTTTCGCACAATAGTTAGAAATCGTAGTTACACAATACAAGTCATCCTATCTTGTCAATATCATAAGTCCAAAAGTTTGTATGTTTCTTACTCCTTCACACTAAAATGGCTGAACCGATTTTCATGAAATTTGGCACACACATAGTGTATAACATGGATTAACACATAGGCCAGTTTTTATCCCAAAAAATTGTTCCTGTTGGCAACGCCGCGGGCAACAGCTAGTATACACATATTTTTTTATGAACGAGTAGACGGATTAACTGATGGTAAGAAATTCAAGCCGCCTAGAGACACAAATGTGGTAATGGTGCGTTGGCAACCTGAGGCCAAGATGTTAGGCTTCGAGTAAAAGTAAGTTTACTGGCTACTTTCCCCTCCGAACAGGTACACGTTAACGACAAGCACTGACGTTATGGAGACAATAGGTAAGGCGGAGTTATCAATCCGGACGAGTCGCTGCGAAACTCTACCACCTCGTCAGATGTCACGGTGTTAGTGACGATAAGCCTATGCTCGCTTTTTACAAGCTGCCTGGCAGGAAGGCAGATGGTCTATTCTACAAAGGAGCCCAGACCAACACGGGGAAAATATATAGGTAGTTAGTTACCTGCGACTTCTATCTATTGTGCGAAACTCTTTATTGATTGATAGCTAGTAGGTAGTTTATCTAGAGGTATGAATAAGTTTAGAATTTAGAATTAGTTTCTTGCTTTTTAGTTTTTACAGGTTACTCAATCAACAATTACTATGTTCTTTCCTATGTTCCTATGTTCTATGTTCGTTCCCGCGAACTTCGTTCCGCCCGTTTAGTTTGTAAAGGAAAAATTAAATTGTTGTTTTTCTCATTTTCCTCATAATCGAACACAATAAAAAATATCCTTTGTCCTTCTTCCGATTCTAAGCTACGTCTCTATCAATTTTCAGCCTAATCGGTTCAGCCGTTCTTGAGTTATAAATAATGTAACTAACACCACTTTGTTTTATATATATAGATAATAACTACAGACGTTTTGTCAAAAGTTAAGCAAATGAGTACGTTTATAATTTATAATTTTTTTTATAATTTCATTTCAAATTTTACCCAACTCAACAGGGGGTCATATGTTCCACTTATACAAGTTATTTGTATATGTTAATCGAATCTTCGTGTTTATATATAATATTTGCGGAATATAAGTGTTACAAAAATGTTACATAAATATTTACGCGTTCCAACATATTCTACCCACTTGTGTGCAAATATTTTTATAGGTTTTTATCAAATTAGTAATTTTAATTTTTAATTATTTATTTACTGTTTACACTGTTTTAAAAGAGAGTACTTTCGAGGTTCCATTACCACCTAGTCTGGATTTGGTAGTGGAATCACAAGGAAAAAGAGGAAAATACCATTTATGATATTATGGTTTTTGTGTATGTAGATGACTTATTGAAATCGACCTTTTGCAGTTTTACCGCCCTTAAATTATTATTACGACATTTTTTTTTGAACGATATGTATTTCGTCGTAATGTTTTCCCTGTAGTCGTCTAACATACGTACCATAGTCGATATCTTAAATTCTTCTTTCCACAAAAAAAGGATAAAACTTACGTTCAAGTAAATTGACAGAAATCTTCGAAATAAAGAGGTGAATATTAAAATTGGTGAAGCTGGTTTGGGGGTAGGTTCCGCCAAAGAAGGCATTAAATGTGAATAAAGCATTCTTTACATGTTGTGCAATAATATTACAGAGCCTATAAAAATTGTTTTGGGGTTATATAAAAATATCAGTTCATCTGCTCAGATTCTTTATAAGCGAGTTTTGGTAAATTAGTTATGAACACTACTACTGGGTGATAGACTTTTGTGATAAGGGGAGCCAGTTGGTGCCATAATTGCTATTTTTAATTATTACCAAAAATTTACATTTATACTAACAGTCCGCCCCGGTTTCGGACGGTTATGAAATATACATACAAACCTTCCTCTAAATCACTTTATCTATTAAAAAAAACCGCATCAAAATCCGTTGCGTAGTTTTAAAGATTAAAGCGTACAAAGGGACACAGGGACATGGTAAATGGTAAAAGGCTCTTATCTTTATTTGCTTATGCCCGCAATTGCTATCTTAAGTAATCATAGGCAAAGTGTTTTATAAAAAAACGTATCTAATTACACCGGGGATCGAGTGTTTGTCTTACTCCATTTTACTGTTTCTTTTATCGCCTAAAAGGACTTTATACGACTTTATTAGTTCTTGACTTTTATTTGCATAGCAGGCTTACTGCGCTTATTCTGTAACCCGCGTGGGTTTAGTAAAATCTTATCATATTTGTTGCCAAACTACTGTCTTTTACTTATGTGAAACGATACCGTACTTGCGATATTTGTAACTAATACAAGTTGTAGGCGTATGCTGTAGGTAAGAAGCTAAACCTTATTTAAAAAAAAAACAAATAATAAGCGATGTTTTAAACAGTACCTACAATTGTTTTTCAATTAAAAATATAAATACTGTATATCAACTTTTTTGAACTAGATTTTATTGAATGGTGATGGTATAGTGTGCGAGAGACTTGAATAAAAAAAGTTATAGTTTTTAAAAAATAAAAAAATAGCTAAATATTAGATACTGTTAACATAAGGACATATGGTGAAACAAGGTACTAGAAATATACATACTAAAACTTCAGCTTTAAATGTAACTCCACCCATAATTTAAATATCTTTTAATACATCAAACATTAGATATAACTTTATTTAAACATCTCAATAGGTGACAAGAGGATCTTTACAATAGAATATTAATTACAGCATTGAACCTATTAGAATCTTAATAAAAAACTAACAATAAAGCTTTTTTTTTTAAACTTGAGCGTAGACATGAACGGCGGCACCGAAGTACCCACAGTCACTAACAACTTATCTAGAAGCGTTTTGTGTTTCCCACAGAATATCTATAAGGTATACACTACACTACGTCCGGAGATCGGCTCGGTCTGTGGACCGGCGTGGGTCCATCAGGAGCGTACGAGGGATTCGAATCCCCCATTTCAGAGTCTATATACCCAGCGTTTTCTATTATACGGCACCTAGCAGTATCTGTTTCACGTTCCACGTAAAGAATGCGAGCTGGTCTTCCTGCTGCTAGTCCAGGTGGTGTTGATCGCGTAATGGAACCTTCTCGAAGCGCCACGGAGCCTCTTTTCCTCTCTGGCGCCGGGGATCCCCTATATTCAGATGTATCTGGTCGCTTACAACGAAGTAGCTTTGCGAAGGCCGCTCGGAAGCCGGCGTTTTTCCATGCGTATATGAGAGGATTGATCCCGGAGTTTGACATCGCCAGAGAGGACGTCAGCCTGTACGCGATTGGACTGTGCAGGGACTTGGAGGGTATTGTTTGTGCGCACGCCACTACCACGAATGGCATCCAGCATATTGAGAAGGACCCCAGCACCAGAAGCACAACCTGAAAATATATACCAACAGTCTGTAATATCTATTTTACTTTGTTTGTGACTACTCATTAAATTAAAATGGTCTAATCGTTCAATGGGCAGCACGCTTATCTATGAGTGGGTACGGATTATGTTACGTTGATAGGTTATAGCTACCATGTACATGATTAACATTTATCCAGATGGTAGCTCACTGTAGCGATGAAAATTATTAAGAAAATGCATGAAATGAATACTAGCGAGATATTAGTCAAGTGTGTTCTATTACATGAACAGTTTCAAGGAAGAGATTCAGTCTCAACCTCAAGCTGGCAACTGTTTATTAACATATTTGGTATCTATAGCTGAGTGATTAATTCTGATCACCGGGAAATCCGTCACATCTCATTTTATCTTATCTCCAACACAATTAAAAATAGGCAAAAATTTTCACTGACGCGTGTTGGTGTAAAGTATAATCTTAGTTGTAAAGGTATAGTTATTAAGTTCTGATTGTAAGCTAGTTACATCTGGTTTATCACTGGCACATGTAGCCTAATATATCAAGCACAAGTAGATTTATAACATTACAGTACTTTACACACCTGAATACTCTTCCAATCATTGGCACCAGTGGGACAACAGGTGTTGGCCCTTAGCCTGCGCGCGTGGCAAGTAGCCTCTCGCCATATCCGCCAATATAAGATGAACATTACCATCCATATTAAGGAGAACATTGGCGCCAGTATACTAGTAGTGTAAGTCTTCGGGACCACCTGAAAAAATAAACCATTGCATATTTGTAACCGGTATCGTTCATGCCATTACTCATTCCTAAAAGGTTGGATGGTACACCTAGCGCACGTGGAAAAGTTTTTTGGTGTTGCTTTTTCTAGGCACCGGGGTACTTATTGAAAGTAGCTAATTATGCAACGAACGTTGATGACACTCCTTTTATGGGCTATTTCGCGTATGTTCTTTGACGGCCCAGTGACGATTACATCAGATTAGGACGAGAAAAATATTCAGTCTCATCATCCCATGGAACAGTAATTTGAGCTAATACTATAGCAAAGATTTGTCTCCTTTGCAACCGAAACTGGGATTTAAATTCAATGCAGAGTTTATTGCATTTATAAGGAAATTTATGTACCAGTGTAGTAACGTAGTTACTATCTACGTTGCACACGTCAAATGAGCTTTTGATATGTTTTATCGTACGCTGTCGACCAATATCAATTATCATGTTTACGTCCTGATGGTCTGATAACGCACTTAATAACTTCCAATTTTGCATAGCACTATTACAAAAACTCGTTAAGCTCTAGTAATATATTATGTCCTGTAATTTTTTAACCTTCCGCAAACGAAAGAGTTTTTATCGGGTGAAGCTATGGCAATGTATTTGTATATTTCCTCGTGCTGATTACTGGAGCTGCTAAAATTGCTTTTCGCTGGAGCTTTAAGGGTCGTGAGTTAGGTATTGATTTTCGATTTTTTTCTCACGTTTCAGTAGTGTCATTCAAAGACTTTTTAGGAAGGATAATCTCTTTCGTAGCAAAGTTGTAAGTTAATGATTGACCAACGTACATGCCACGTTATGCAATTGCACCAAATTGTTAATTACGACTAAATAATGTATCATAGAATTAAGTAAGTAATATATTTATCAATAGTAACAAAACCCTGGCTGTGCCGTGAAAATTGGCTAATGGCTTAAAAGTTTCGAAAGATATTCAACAAACTTTATTATGACGTAACAAATTGTGGAAAATAGTATTGCTATCGAAGAAGTGTGTATTTAAGTGTGAATACACGGACATAGATAATTTGATTCCGCTTTGTACGGAGTCAACAATGACATCAAAAATAATTCAAATATATTCTAAATTAATAATTCAAAATAAGCAATTCTTGCCTCCGAAATCCAAAACTTTTAGTTTTACCCTTTTAGATGTAATGTAAGACGCTTTTTGGACAGTCCTACGTTGGACAAAGTGTAAATAAAATGTGAGAAAGGTGGCTTTAGATCTAGACGTAACAAATGCCTTAAGTATATTTACCATATTCATCTCACACGAGACACCTTCGTGCCAGTCGTTCCAGAAGATCGGTATACAGCTAATGCAGACCGCCACTGACCAGGTGGCGCTCATTAGTAGTCGTGTGATCACCTTCGTCATGTACCGGCTGTAGTGCAGGGGGTGGACTATAGCTATGTATCTGGAATCAGCATCATATGACCGTTTTACAACAAAAACCTATTTATAGTTGTCCTCCTTACTAATAAAACTTACGCTAGTTGTTCTGGTGTGTAACTTCACTTTATATTAGCAAAAGTGAAGTTACACAACAGATCAACGAGCGTATAAATTTTATTATTAAGGAAGCGCGTGTGTAAGGTATTTTTTAACTTAACTATACCAGCCTCATTACATCACCGTTAGCTTCTGTAAAGACAAGGAGTTCGGTAAGCTTACACAAGAGTACTTCTTCGTAATACTTCTACGTAAAAGTTACTTCTTTTCGGCTGCAATATAGGGACGGACAGTGGATACGCGTGCCGATCGTTGCGTCAGGAGAGTCATCTGGCTTTTTGCTAGAAATAGTACACTTTTGTTTATCAATAATACAAAAATGAATCGCTGAATGTGTTGGTAGGCGCATAACTTTCAAACGACTTTACCGTTTTGGCTTATTCTTTTTTTGTTGTGTTAGTCATTGCCGGGAGAAGGTTCTTATGAAGAGAAAAGAGAAAAGAAATACCGGGAAATTGAAGAAAAATGAGAAAAATAATACTTTATTTTTCCCATACAAACTGAGCGGGATGAACTAAGTTCGCCGGGACAGTTAGTCTTGTTATAAATTTGTGGAATGACATAGTCAAAGGCGCATCAAAGATTTTTCTTAAGATTTCTCGTAACGTTTCGCAAACATAGAAATAACCGATAAAGGGATGTAAAAATCTGAAATGATAAGTATGTTCTAATTTTAAGCTTAATATTTGTTGCTGGGTTATATAACATCACCGCATTTGTAGATTTCATTTATTACTTTTAGGTTGCAATTGGAAGAAAATCGCGTGTTATTATTGCCATTTTACTTAAGCCAAAAATAAATTTCCCAAGAGTTATGCATTGAATACTAGGTTAATCTGTAGGTCTAGATTGTATGCACGATATCCTTACCTGTCTACTGCAATCGCGATTATATTGTATATAGAGGCGAGGCACGCGAGGATTATGAGAATGAACCTCATCAGGCAGGACCACTTTATTTTTCCGAAGTCATCGTCCAGGTAGAACACTAAGTGATAAGGTAGAGTTAACCCGACCATTAAGTCGGATATGGCTAAATTTAACACGAACTGATTGGACACTAGAGAGGACAGTCGGCGGCTCATCGTGACGGCGAGGATGGTGAGGGTGTTGCCGCTGACGATGAGCAACATGAGCGCACCGTCAACGATGCTCCACGCCCAGAAGTTGTACAAGTCTTGAGCTTGCCTCTCTGTGGTCGAGTTCCACCTGCCACTGTCATTCTCGAAGTCAAAGTCCATACCATCGCTGGTCGCGGTCGCAAGCGACCACTCCGAAGGGCTCGACGTCGTGATCACTTCACACACACATTGTTTTAACTCGCACGATAACTCGCGGTTTCACTTTGATTAAAGTTTTTCGCCACGTACTTCGTATTAACATTTTCATATGGTTGTTATCGCCTCCTGAAATGGAACGAAAAGTACGTGTTAATCAAGTCGAATCTGAAATACGACTACACGAAATATAATGCTCACGATTCTGAAGTTTCGTCACGTTTTGCTTTCGTCTTATTTTGGGATTTATACTAAAACACTAAAAATATGTAAATTACTTTTATTGCTCACAAAAAGTTTCATGTGTAATTTACAAAACATCGATATTTTTATTACATCGTAATGAAAACATTTTTAAGCCTTTTTCTTGATCAAGGCCTCAATTGCTTTAGGAAGTTTAATAAAAAAATATTGATTGTACGAGTATTTAACATCTACACAGTCTACATCACAGTAAACAAATAATTTCCAGTTAATTAGCGAGTCTATTTAGCAACATTTTCAGAGAAAATATTATAGAGCTGCAGGTTACGAAATGATGTTTAACAAAGGAAGTACTATTTCTTTTAGAAAATTAAGTGAAATGAAAGTCTAGTCTTAAATATATGGTTTCAAGACCTTACAAATAATAGATCATTTCAATTCATTATACAAATATCTTGATACAAAGATCTTAGCTTTGCTTAGCTTACATAATCTGCAACACCTATTTCGCTATAAGCATAAATATAATTTTTAAATTTACACTTACACAGTATAAAGTAAAAAATGCTGTAAAATGCACGGCGAAAACGATTATGCAGTGCGACAAAAACTGAAGATACCGTATGCATGATGGTAGTTTTCACAAATTACCTGGCGACCTCGCCGGTAGCTTCCTACAAGTCTCGATCAATGTGACGTTGATAAATTATTTATGTTTGTTTACAATTCAAATGGGTTTGGAAGTAAATTATTCGTGAGTTACGAGATATTTAAATGTAATGTATATTTTAAAGAGAGTTGATTTGGAATTTGTAATGTTCATCGCCTTGGCACGTGTTAGGGCACGCTTTATCGAGTAATGTTACGATGTCGCAATCATTTCACCATTTAATTTTTCCCTTGTATTCAAAACTTCTCCCAAAAGGTCTATGAAGATTTTGGCTTATTTGACTTTGTTTTTTTTTTTTCATAATTGCGTTCACTCTATCAGTGAACCAAGTTTCAGTTCTTTCAAAAATGGATAGCTAATATCAATACAAATAAAAATAATCTTAGAAAAAAAACTCGTTAAGTGTCACATTCCGAAGTTAAAAGCAACTAAAGTTTTACTGTTAAACTGGGTTAAGGTATGCAACTTAGGGAGCTCATATCTTTGAAATCTGACATTTAAAGCGTTATTGTCTCAGATTATTTTTTGTTTGTATTAATGGTAAATATCCATTTTTGAAAGAATTATTAGTGAACGTGATTTTGAATAACAAACAAAATGGCGGACAGTAGGTAAGCCAGTCTTCATACAAAATCTTGAAGGCTCTTTAAAAATCAGGATTTCCTCACAGGATACTTATATACATACTTAAAACACTAAAAGGTATCTTTGCAACTTAATTTGAGGAAATTGTTACAGCTTTTACTATTTTAAAGCTATTAAACAAGACTTAGTGTCTTCGACTAGTCGTGGGTGCCCTGGTTGTGCCTTTCTCTTCGGGTATATTGACGTGAAAATCCTTTTTTGAACGATAAGATAAAAACAGTATTTGAATAAGAAAAATAATATGAGCGAGTTCTAGTTTAGCAGTGGATAGAAATAGTCTTTTTTAATAATGATCTATATGTTATAGCCTTTGGGTATTTAATGATCAATTTTTAGATACACTTAATATTGGATTGCAAAAAACGGTTAGATTGCAAAGGAAAGTCCTTACATCGAGAATACTTGGTCAATATTGCCAATAGATTCGGGTTTTTGTACAAAAATGGCATCGTAAATTCGGCGTGTTCTTCAAGCCGGCGCCGGTGTTTCAGGGTTAGGACTTATTGATCGCGCTATACAAAAACCAGTAGCAAAAGCAGGCGAAATTAATGGCTAGTATTTTGTTATTGTTTCACTATTTGTCGAACTATATTTAATTGACTCGAATAAGAAATGTATGTGCCACATCTGAAAAGTTTGGTGTTTAGTAATTTAAAAAACTATTTTTTCCCCGTGTTGGTCCGGGCTGCTTTGGAGAATAGAGCATCTGATTTCTTGCCAGGCAACTCGTGAAAGATGAGCATAGGCTTAATTAATTTCACTAACACCGAAGACACCTGACTGGGTGGTAGAGTTACGGAGCGACTCACCCGGATTGGTACCACCGCCTTATCTATTTCTGCCGCCATAACGTCATGACGTGATCCGGTTTGGAGGGTAAGCTAGCCGGTAAATTTGCTTTTGCTCGAGGCCTAACATCCCGGCCTCAGGTTGGCAACGCAGCATTTGCTTGTTTGCCTTCCAATATCATAAAAAAAAACTTTTAAACTTAGAATAAGTAATTGTAGGAAATTCTCTTAGCACAGTTCGACTGGATCACCATGTTTGAATGCAACATTGAACAACGTTTTTTTTATTGTTTGTTTATGTTATTATTTTAAGTACGTGTGTAGTTCAATTTACACACTTGCAAATAATGAGTAATGCTTCGTTACTTTTGACCAAACTACGAATTGTTAAACTTTATGTTTCGTTGATTATAGGAACAACTCATTAACTGATCGCTATAAAATGTACCAAGTGGTAAGCGTTGGTACTTGGAGTAGAAGGTTGTTTTTTTTCTAGCTGTCATGGGATAGGTAAATAAATTTAAAACTTGGATGGAGCTACGGGAATCAACTGGTTTTAGAAATAAACAAGCGAGTGGCACGTGTGTAAAGTTAACGACGGTAACGTGGTGCTTTTAGCGGGGACAGCGCTAAATCATCCAGAGGAGGCGACAATTACGCTGTGCACTAGCGCGGTGATGCACCTCAGTATTTACCTCTCGTACTTCTGAATTATATTCGCTACATCATTAATAGACCGTGACTACGTGAGGTCTCAGGTTCGATTATCGAAGCGGGCAAATTACAGTGGGTGTTTTTTTCTAATAAAATCAACGTCGCCCTTGATAACTAACCGGTTGTCGATAGATTTGATACTACATCTCATTCTAGGTTTAAAGTACCTTTGGCTACTTATAGGTGCCCTAAATGTATCTGTGCCCACCAATTCGGGATACGGATGTGAAGATACTTATTTATCTTGATAGGGACTTATTTATCTGTATTAAGATTATTAATATTGTTTTTACCAGATGCACCAAGTTTTGCTAACCCTGAATTCATCTAACACCAAAATAAGGAAATAATTTGCGTATGATATGGATGCTAAAAATGTTAATTTATAATTGTATGTAATAGTAATGAATATTAACATAATATATTCTCATTTGTTTATTCGGCATGTCCTGTGAATTAAAGTATTGCTACTTCTATTTGTTCCGGTAACTTTAGTTTTTCTCGTGTAAAATAAAAAGTTGGGTGAACCCGCGGGCGCCAGGTAACATCGTAATAAATTTTAGGAACATCTTTTAGGAACTCGGTTAAACTATAAGAAAACTTCTATTTCATTACCACGTCGTCTGTAAGCACACAACAAATATACATGTTTAATCTTTATATTAATACGTGATGCCAAAACTTTGGACTGCTTTTTACGAAAATTGCGCGGATTGAGAAGCATATAATTAGCATACTTATAGTTTATGTGTAGGAGATGTGCAGAACGCCAACATTTTTCAATAATAATGCTTATAAAGTAGATTAAACCAATAAATAAAACATTACCCGTACTACCATGCATTTTACACACACATAAACAAATGCATTGATGATACCAATAAAAGATTAAAGATGGCGCACTAAAAAGTTTGGAAACAAAGTAGTTGGACTTGAAAAATGAAGATGGCGTTCTTATCATCAAGATATAAAATTTATTATGGTCGAATTTCGACCAACGGGTGACCACTAGTATAATAAAAAAATACTATTCGGACGGGTAATCGCGTATCAAATATACACGAAAATATATACGAATCGATTTATTTAGAGCCGGTTAAAAAGACAAATATGTTCATCACACAAACGCCTACCGTTATTGGAGACCTAATTCGGCGGTCGTCGACGTTATCCTAAAAAGTGATCAAGTTGAATACAAATATTGGTCCTTGTTCATTTTTACTGATCTTCATTTAGTTTTTATACATTTTAAAAATAAGTTCGATATATCGATAAGTCTTTGACTTGTAATTTTGCTTGATGGTTCAAATACTTGTAGATTGTTCAAGTTTAGCTGGGTATCGATAAACTGTCGATGTGATTATTGTAATCCCGGGATGGAGGCGTTATCTTGTTCGACACGTCCCTATCCCGGCGTCCCACGCCTTGTTGACAAACTACTACGGGAATAAATAGCGTGGAACGGGACAATGTTCACGTCAATCACTTGTCTAATGGGCTATTCTTGATATTATTACGTTTTTGAGGTAAACACTATGATTTATAATTCTTTTTATAGGAAGCGCGACAGATAGAAGATTTTCGTTATCCATTTACGGCCAATGTTAATAATGTATCTCAATCTAATGGATTTCAAGCAATCTAGATAGCTTCGCATCCGCCGGCCTATCTCATACCTAATTGCCATATTAATCCAGTTCACAGATATGTTATTGGCAAGTGATAACATAAAAATGGATCAAAATACCTATTAATCTTGGACAGCGAGTTTTGGATTAGGATTGATTATTATTAATATTGGCCGTTATTTAGCATACTGTGTTACATCTAGAAGAGGTCAGTTTAGAAAATGTTTGTTTCATAAGGATTAATTTAATATGTATTATAAAAGTTGTATTTCAATTTTGTAGACCTAATAAACAAAAAAATATTTATATTATTTATATAAGATATTATTTTTGACCGACTGATAAAAGGAAGGGTTTATATGTTCGATTCCTGTATATTTTTATGTATGTGTGTTAATAGATTTTCCGTCACTTGTTAACCGATTTTAATTTACTAGAGACTAGAGAGATCCTAGATCCGAGGTGGGTCCACTGTCACCAATTTTGAATCTGATGACAGAATTTCAGAAAAATTAAGGAATATAATATTTTTTTTGTGTACTTCGAGAATATATTATTGAAATTGAACTCTTGAACTCTAGAAGTACGTGATAAAACACACAAATTAATGGCTCAACTGATGGTAAAAGATCGTGGCTTATAGACAACATGCTACAGGCGCGTTGCTATCGTGTGGTGGAAGTGTTAGGCAAAATTTGCTACTCAACTCTATTCTCCGCACAAATAATACCAATATAAAAGTAATATGTTATTGGTAATTACATATTTAACCTATGATCGCCTTTTATGAGCTGTCAGGTTAGAAGGCCAACTGCCAACGGCCATACTTCAGACATGAAAAGAGAAATGAAATGAAAGATGAAGAGATGGAAAGTAATAGATTAGATATAGGTTTTTTTTATGTCCACTTCAAATTATCCACGTCAAATTGAAATTATCAAAACTGTACGTCGTAAGTATTACTATTTAACATTTATGTCATTGCTGGCCGCACTCAGAGACTTCAATTATCTTTTAATCAGCCATTTAGTAGACATTTTCTATACAAAATTTTGATTTAATGGCAGATTAACATCTCTGAGTGTGGCTGTGTGAAATTTTTATCATTCTTACTGTTGTTATTCTAGCTATCGGTAATACGGAAAATAAACATGCACTAAGTGATCAAGATTTTACGTTCATTTTATAAATAAAATGGCCGCCCACATATAAATTACATTAACTTAGTTTAATTGTTTTTAAATTATCTTAATAAAGAATACATTAATGTATAACCTTACATAAGATTCAGTTTAAAATTAATTACTTTAAGTTTTATTGTTTTGAATTAAACAACAGTTTTCGAGGGTTGGCTTATACGATTGTCTATATCCGAGCTTCTGCTAAAATTATTTAATTAGTAAAAAATATATTAAGGTACTTAATAGGTTTCAGGCTTATTAATTATGACCTTATTGACGGCTTTTATAGGCCACTACTAATCAGCCGAAGAACCGTGTGCGTGTCTGCTCTCTTATCATTAAAAAAACAATATCGTGGAAGGCTCATTAAAAAGCTCTTCCCCATTCAGTCAGAAAATAGCTTCGGTGTAAAGTGCATATTATATAAAAATGTTTATTTACTTCTAGGATATCCCTGGTCGAGCAACAAAAAGAAAACTGGGGTTTTCCAATTTTCGAAAAAAAAAAGGAAAAGTTGCTCGGGGTTGGATATGTGCCCGGTTGGCTATAGGCTTGCCACCTATCACATTTTGGGACTTAGTGGCTGCGGCTAGTCGTGGGTGTCCCGGTTATGCCTTTGCCCACATTTTCGGGGATATGAGCCTGAAGATATTTTTTTCATTTTTTAATAAAAAAAAGTAAGAAATTTTTTTTGGACGCAGATTTCGGATTTATATAAAAAATAGAATAACTGTCTATCTTACGAGTATAAAACACTTTTTATAAAATGTGCACACCTTAACCTCTTACTAAGGTCCTGGTTGTGCCTCTGCCTACGTCTTTAAGGATATGGGCGTGATGATACTTATTTACTTAGGATTCTATTAAACGTATTTTTTGCGTTCACTTGTAATATGTTACCTAGTTAATATGTAACATGGTATAGTGAAGTAGACCTTCACGGTCTAGCAGATATAATAACGCTATTTCCAGAAGGTTTGCGACCATCGATTCATGTCGTATACAATGGCGTCCATGTTGGACAATGGTGTAATCGGTTACCACACAAAGATACCATCGATCTTGATGGCGGCCTTGTTTGTTGAAACAAAAAAATCGAACGCATTTCTGATCAATTCTAGTAATAGAACTGCTTATACATATATTTGCCTTTTTTTAATTTTTTTTAAATATTGGAAGGCAAACAAGCAGACGGATTTCCCGATGGTAGGAAACTCACGCCGCCTAGAGACACCAAAAGTGGTTATGGTGCGTTGCCAACCTGAGGCCGGGATGTTAGGCTTCGAGCAAAAGTAAGTTTACCGGCTACCTTACCCTCCGAACCGGAACACGTCATGACGTTATGGCGGCAGGAATAGGAATAGTTTAAATAAAGTAAAGTATCTTCACGCCCAGTATTATATACGCCCAGTATATCTTCAGTATCTTAAGAGGTAAGCAGAGGCACAACCAGGGCACCCACGATTAGCCGAAGACACTAAGTCCCACAATGTGATAGGTGGCAAGCCTATCGCCAACCGGGCACCAACCGGGAAAAAACCAAATTTTTCTTTTTGTTGCCCGACCCAGGACTCGAACTCGGGACCTCATGTAGTCAAGTCCAACACCTGAACCGCTAGACTACAAAGGCCTAGTTTAAATAAGTATTTGATAACAACAATCCCGAGCAACGTTGATTATGTGAGAAACTTAAAAACATCTTTTGAGTTGCCCGACCCGGGGTGCGAACCTGAGACCTCATGAAGTCGACACAACATCGGACCGCTAGACTGCAGAAGCTATTGAATATCATTTAGACGTCTCTTTTACACCCGTGTTCAAGAAGCGTACTTCGCTAAGTAATGAAACAACGATGTGCGAGTTACGACATTTAGCTATGCGTTCCTTGCAAAAAGCCATCCAATTCATAAACAATTGGATGGTTTGACGCAAGGAACGCATGGCTAAATGTCGTAATTCGACGTTTATCACTACAACGTGGTAGTATATATTGGTATGCTTATAGCATGATGCTTGATATCTTTATAGCAGCTTCTTCTAAAATTCATTTCATTTCAAATTAAAAATGAAACTTATCCTTACAAATATTATCTCTTTAAAACAGGGCGTCCGCGCTAGTCTGCAGACCCCTACGTGGTTGTAGAAGTTTCATAGGCGCTTAACTAAAATGTTAAAGTATTTTTGACAAGGGTCTTAGTGTCTCAGAGAAACGCGACTGGCCAATAAGTGAATTACCTAGCTTCTAACACCCATAAACAATTGGATGGCTTGATGTAAGGAACGCATAGCTAAATGTCGTAATTCGCACAGCGTTGTTTCATTACTTAGCCAAGTATGCTTCTTGAATACGATGTTAGAAACTAGGTAATTCACTTATTGACCAGATGCTGTTAGACTCACTGAGACCCAAGGTAAGAAATACTTTGACATTTTAATTACGTGCTTATAAAACTTCTACAACCACTTAGGATTCTGTAGACTCGTTGCCTTTTTTCAAAGATATAAATTTTGTAAAGATTAGTTTCATTTTTTTAATTGAAATGTTTTTTACAAATAATATATACAAAAAGGCTATTACAGATATTAAAGCATACCAACATGTACTACCATGCTTTTAATGATAAACGTCTTATTACGAAACAAAAATCAAAGTGTACTCCTGGCATATTGACAATACAATACAGACTAAAATATCAACAAACCCTTGGGTACGTTAGTCACCTCACCTAATGGAAAATGAAAAAAGATTGAAGGTGGAATGATATACCTACCTAATAGGTAGGTTATAGGTAGTACCTATTCGCTCTTTCTGTTAATATTTGTATGAGTAGTGTAGTTACTATACTTTGTAAAATCAGAATCCGAAAAAAATATTCGCTTTGACCATTCAAATGGTACTTGTGGGCTTCGAAATGTTAATAAACTACCGACTGATCGAAATGAAGTAATATCCCGATCAATCGGACAAAGCCACAGAAAGTTGTTAGTCCAGTAAAAACTTCCGAGTGACACGTGACGTAATCTTTTAATATATATATTTGCATAATAAAAGCAATATTCTATATAGTACTAAGGACAAATGGGTCGTTTTGCTCCCTTTATGGAAGTTGTGGAGCCCACTCGATTGATTTAACTTTAACAAATTGAGACACAAACTACCTTATTGATTTTTACTGTCTTAATGTAATATGGGAAAATAATTTTTATGTGTCGACGATAATTTTAATTTATGAGTGCATGATTAAATATAAAATTACTTATTTTAAGTATTGAAAGGTAAACAAGTGCTCGTGTTTCCTGATGGGAACAAATGTAGCCAGTCTATATATATCAAAGATGAGAATGCGGAAATTCGTTAATTTGATACTTATTAAGGCGATGACAATGGTGAGCACTAATGAGAAGGTTTCAGGCAGTAAGGAATTATGAGTAAAGAAAAATGAAGTAAAGAATTATGAAGAGCAGAAGCAAAATTCTACAACTTAGTAAGAGGTCAAGGTATTATTGACAATGGAACCTATGTTAAAAAGAAAGCACCTGGCCAGTCTCACTGACAGTTATTCTATTACATAAATCCGAAATCTGCCGAAAAAAATTACCTACTTTTTTAACTACCAGGGCACCTACAACCAGCCGAAGACACTAAGTTACATATCCAATTTCGGGCAACGTTATTTTATTAGAAAATTGATATCACACATTTTCTTTTATTTTGATGCCCGACCTGGGGGTCGAACCCGGGACCTCAAGAAGTCCGACGCCGGAACTTTAGACCACAGAGGCGATTTTTATGATGCTATAAATCATACAGAAAAAGTAAGCGACCGAGACAACATTACAGTGAGGGAATAGCACTATTTGAAATTTAGATTCATAATGTGAACCTCAAAACAAAGTAACATAACACTTGCACACACCAAATATTGCAGAACCTGTAAACTTTCCTGAGATTTATTGAAAAACTTTGGCTATTCTAAAATTTCAAGTGTGAGTCGTTTTGTCTTACGAAATGTTCAAACACTCATATCTAACTTATATAACTATAATGTCATAAACATGTAAGGTTATTTTTAAATGCTAGAACGATCGCACTCAGAGATGTCAATTATCTTTTGATCTGTTGTTAAGTCGACATTTTCCATACAAAATAGTGGTTAAATTAATAATGATAAGATTAAATATTAATTGCCTTTTTTGTACGGCCTTCTTTTTTGAGTTACAAGACAGCGAACAAACTGTTGCGCTTGTAAGGTTAAAATATAAAACCGTAGACACTGTAGATGTATATAAAAAGAAAATAGACATTAAGCATTTTAATATTTTGTATAAAAACGCTTAACCTAATGGAAAAGAAGCCTTAAGTCCTCTGCTTTGTACGGTCAAAGTTATGAGCCTAATAAACAAATTTCCTTGCTGCGAAATTAAAAATACAGACACAACAAACATTTAGTTCTATCAAAATCTAAATGATAATTAAAAATTGAAAGGTACTTCTTGCTCCCTTATCTAATAGATGTATTATGTCTTTTTTAATTTCGCAGAGATGAAAAATACATACTTATTCATGTTAATGATGACTTGCTTAATTTAAATTTTAATATCCTCATATCTAGTGTTAAAAATCGAAAAAGGTAGAAGGTGGAAGTATGACTGTGACCAAATGTGGTAGGCCATGTATATGGGTTCGTTCTATAAAAAGATATAAGGCGTCTATTTATTCTCAAAAAAAAAAGCTAAATTATATGGTTTAAAATAAATTTGGATGACAAGCAATGAAATCTCTATAAAAAACTAGTGGTCGCCTGTTGGTCAAAATTCGACCATAAAAAATTTTAATATCTTGTTGATAAGAACGCCATCTTCGTTTCCTAAGGCCAAGTACTTTGTTTCCAAACTGTATGGTGCGCCATCTGTGACCTTTTATCGTTATCATCAATATAATATCTGTTTGTGTGTGTCAAATGTATGGTAGTGTGGGTAATGTTTTATTTATTG
>NJDD01000543.1:675486-687561 GCA_002245505.1 Calephelis nemesis
TTCTCAAAAAAAAGCTAAATTATATGGTTTAAAATAAATTTGGACGTCAAGCAATGAAATCTCTATAAAAAACTAGTGGTCGCCCGTTGGTCAAAATTTGACCATAAAAAATTTTAATATCTTGTTGATAAGTACGCCATCTTCGTTTCCTAAGGCCAAGTACTTTGTTTCCAAACTGTATGGTGCACCATCTGTGACCTTTTATCGTTATCATCAATATATCTGTTTGTGTGTGTCAAATGTATGGTAGTGTGGGTAATGTTTTATTTATTGATTTAATGTACTTTATAAGCATTATTATTGAAAAATGTTACCGTTTTGCACTTCTACACATAAACTATACGCGTGCCAAATTTTATGTTCCTCCGTCCGCGCAATTTTCGTAAAAAGGGATCCAAAGTTTTGGCATCACGTATTAATATATATAATATGATCAGCTTAAACGAAACTTGTATAAATGTTGAAGCCTAACTTGTCTCATCAAAGAGGAAATTGTCTTTACTCGACGTAAATGGTATATGCCTATAGTTTGTGATTACGTTAACTTGCGACATTTGCCATTTACCCAATGGCCAGCTAGGCCAAGCCATGGGTCAATTACCCAATGTAACTGTCCCATGTATTTGTTTAACTTGGCCAGCTTCAAATGGCGTATTTGTTATTGACGCTAGATTTGGCGGTGGCCAGGTTTGAACGATAATTCTCGATATATTATTATCATTATTTCCGAATCACGATAGATTTGTTTCGTTTGTAATTCTTATATCTAATAGCAAACTGCCCTGAAGTTGCTATAAGATTTTTACGGCTTCATTTGGTTGAAAGATTTTACTTATTTAAAATATTTATTGAGTTTTTAATTTATTATAAATTTGTGGGGACAAATTTTATTTATGTTAATTTTTCTGGATGCCGTCCTTCAACCATACCATTCCGTAAATATAAAATTTTCGCGTGAAAGCATAAGTGCTATCATACATAAATAAATAATAATTACCTCTGAAAATAATACATGAATTAATAGATTTAAAGTAAAACTAAGTAAATTAATTGTGTATAAAATAGTTTTTTGCTTGTAATATTGATACATAGAAGTACACACATAGAAATCATAAGTATATGTACACTACAAATATTATACAAATCTGTGATTGAATAGAGTAGAAAATCTTTTTATTGACATACATCTTACAAGAAGCACTTGTGACGAGTATATTATACTAAAAACTATCACCGGATCGGATAGCGGCCATACACTGAAAAGTTTGTAATGGATTTCCCTATCAGGAATCGACATGACCCCTCGTCGAATGGCATATTAATGGTAATCCTTCTACCAAACGAGGAGGTTGAAATAAACCAGGTGAGGTGGTATTTAATCCACCTAAAACATTGGCGAAACGAATTTGTAATTAATTTGTCTTTGTAATAGAGTGATACAATGTGTCATCGGGTACTTCAATGAGTAATTACAATTGTAATAAAACAATGACTGAAGTGACGTAACCGCCATGGCTTACGACTCAGCGGACATCAAAGTAGCGGCTCTAACTTCACATTTTAATTGACCTGGATAACTGGGGCTAATTTGGGCAGTCGTTTCGGTTAATATTTGGCTGTTGGCGTTTGTTGGTTTAATTCGTTCAAGCTAAGTACAAATAGGGGCATTATTTGTGCTCCACTTGAAACAGTATTTTTGATTTAAGTCTTTTTGTGCTGAATTTTTCACAGTGGTGATAGTAAATAAAGGAGTGACTGCAATGTGCCATTGACGAAGTGAGCTTTTTACATTTTGTAACGTTAAACCTCTAACGGTTGCATTTAGAGATGTCAGCTATTCTTTAATCAGTCATTAATGCCCGGTTTCTATAATCAATGAAGTATCTTCACGCCTATATCCCTGAACTAGTAGGCAGAGACACAACTAGGGCACCCACGACTAGCCGAAGACACTAAGTCTCACAATGTTATAGGTGGCGAGTCTATCGCCAACCGGGCACAAATCTAATCACGAGCAACATTTTTTTATTAGAAAATTGGAAAATCCAAATTTTCTTTTTGTTGCCCGACCCGGGATTCGAACCCGGAACCTCATGCAGTCAAGTCCAACACCTGAACCGCTAGACCACAGAGGCCAACTAATAAATCAAGTAATAGTTTAGAATTATGAATATTACCTCATTTTATGGAAATTGAAGAAGGTGCGAAAATAGAATTAATTATACTAAGCTCGATGTTGCTTATCTTCTCATTACGTAAAGCTTTGCACATTTTATGTCCTCAAACTTTGGGATACATTAAGCTTTAGTTTAATTATTGTTAATAATTTTGTTTCCTTAATTGCGTATCAGTTTTTATAATGCAATTGTAAGATTGATGTGGCGCCGCAACGAAATTAATGTACGAACAAATTTTATCTCACCTGTTTATAAATTGATTAATGTTATTTTGTTAATGTTGAATTGAAACGTAATAATGGGCAGTAATTGTTTTTATTATATCTTCACGCCAAGTACCTTACCAAATAGGGTTAATATAAGTTTCTTTGATAAGTGTTATTATAATAATATGATTCCCAAAATGACTCTTAACCCAGTTTCATACAATTGTGTAATTATTTCAATTAGTTGTTTAAAAATCATAAATAACTTCACATTTGTTATATAACACGACTGTTATCATGCTTTATTGTTCGCTATTATCGTGTTCCGTACTGATGGAAAAAGAAGTGTACATGGCCTAAGATCCTGACATTAGATGAGTTACATTTTCATTATACATTACTTATGGCTATTGTGCGTATGATATCAGTAATTAATATAGACTGTTGAAAAAATACATAAATATCTTTCTATGGGTCAGAAAGCAATCCTACATGCTTTCCCTACCATCGGTAAATTGGCTATTAGTTTTTACAATGGTGTACCCTCACACGTACATTTACATACCTATCAATAACATTTTATTAAATGTATGATTGTAAGAACATTTTGCGTTTGTTTGTTTGCTACCATTTTTAAAGTTTAGTAAGTTCTTTGAATTTTTAGCTTAAAGGCAATTATGTTAAATCAAATAGGAAAACCTTAAATCAAAAGTGAAGAAACAATATCCGGTTATGAAATTTTCATTCGTTACTAGTTTCCAATATTATATTTAACGACGTCCTTTTCAAGTTTAAAACTTAACTACTTTTTAGAATACTCGAAGTGAACGAAAGTTTTAATTAATAGTCCGTATAACCTTTAACCCTTCTTGGAAATGGGTTATTTTTAACTATAGAGAGATATTACTACTATAGCTTTTGCCATTAGACAAGTTAACATTTGCATCGTTGGTCGTTACCCGATTTTAAAAAATGGGCTCAGGTTATGTAAAATTAGTCATTAGTCGTCAAAGAAAGTCATGTCAGGTTCTTGAGAAAAACGATGGTATCCTTATTTACTCATCTAGTGAGATTTGGCGGGAACGAGGACATTACCTGCTTCTTTAATTTCCTAACGATGATTAATTCTAACTTTAACTGAACAAAATTATAAACAATTCATCAGAAATTGACGAATTTTACTGAATATAAATACATAATTCAATAACTACAAAAAACACCAAGACCATGTTTTTTCTCAATGCCTTCACATTGAGAAAAAACATTGCCGAGTCTTACTAGACGCTCTGTATAATTCTGTTCTTATCCCAACGTAGTTGTATGGAAGCGAGAGTTGGGTACGTCATAAAAAACGTTAGAATGAGATAAATTTAGCCAAAATGAGAGCGCTACGGAAAATTTATGGTGTAACGCTCGCTGACCGCATTCGTAACAGTGAGGTCCGAGAAAAAGTGGGCTTGAAAGAAGGTGTTGTTTTAAAAATGAGAAAGGAGATGGCTCCTTTGGTTCGGTCATGTGGGAAGAATGGTGGATGAAACTTTGACAAAGCAGATATACAATGCGAATGTGGATGGATGTAGGTACTAGCTACAAAAAATAGGTTGACATTCCACGATCAAATCGCTCGGATGTTATCCAAGTGTGGTATAGCTTAATAAAGGTAATGAATGTGGAGGAAGCCAGAAAGGTCTGTCAGATTTGGCAGTCTTACTCTCTGTCTACTCAGTGGCGGCGAAACTGATAAATATCTTGGCAATAACACTCTTGTAAGCCTATCTCAAGCTGTTGGTAGGTTATTGAAAGTGGCCTTAAGGCCCCATACTCAGTCAGCCAGAAGAGCCAATCACCGCGCTCCCCCGTTCCGTGATTACTATGAACAAGGGCGCTCTAAAGTAAACGACTTAAGCGACAAATCACTATTTTTGACACTACAAAAGTAATTTTAAAAAAAAGTATAAAAACTGAAACACTTTTCTTTTAGGTATAGTACTTATCTATGTTTATGTTAAATCTGGTGTCGATATTTTCAGAATTGAAGTAGACAGAAAGCAAAAGCTTTTAAAAAAAGGGTTAACTTTTTGATTTTTTTCTATCGAGCAAAGTGAAATGAATCTTGTTTTGGAAACACTAGTCTAGTAAAGCATATTCATGTTAATCTTGTGTATTTTTGTCAGCAAGATCTATGATTGCTTTGTATGAAAAAAAAAACAATAAACTGCTGACATATTTTAGCGTATATGGCCCCTTAAGTGTAGTCGATATCGAATGGAAAATTAAGGTCATTGCATGGAGTATCATCCCATTAGAGATTCATGGTGCAAGCTAGAGGCCTTCCATCACTGCTTCGAGTTAGGGAGCTTTGATTTAATAATGGATTTATTCACCAGCAAGGTCAAATAACATGGACGAAATTGGATGGAAAATTCTATCAAGTTGTCATTAGTGAAAATAAAATTTAATACACTCGTAGTTTCTATATTTTATACGTATAATTCTCATCTATATTTATATTTAAAAGGGAATTAAACCAAATTAGATTTTATTCAAATTAGAATAATTAATATTTTTATGTTTATGTTCTTCATTAAGCGTAAACTGAGACCATTTATATATATTTTTACAAATCTTAATTAATGGATGGTCATTATTCTGAGAATAATAAATTTTTGTCATAAGTTAATTCCATGATTTGTAAATAGCAATAAAGCAAATGTAAAGTTATTATTGATTTATTTATATAGTTCCTGTCAGTAATTTTCCCAAAATTACTGTTAAACCTAACTTAAGTAGATATACGTATTCGGTATTTTAGAATCAAAATTAGTGCATATCATGCATTCGATTTTTATAGTTATTTAGTGATTTTATCCTTCCGGGTATGTCCTATCCTATTATACCTACACTCTTTGTCTACTAATAGCATTAATACTACTTTAAAGTCACTTCATACTTAGGCGTCTTTGAATAAGGATCAGCTAATTACGTTTTCGAGTTACACGTTTTAAAGGAGACATTACTTATTATCTTTAGTGTCTCTTAAGTTCACACAAAGCGCATCCACTTTTATGTGCGCCTTATAATATGGGGGAAAATTGTATATTCCAAGGCCCATGCGTGATGTGTTTATATCTTGCCCCATATTAAATTGAATTACACTGAGTTGACCAAGAAAATTGCTATATTCTCTTGAGGCGTACTTAAATAAGTCGTTTAGATGTAACATTACATTATACATTCAAGGGTACATTCATTAAAATATTCAAACGTAGTTACCTCTGCACCCCTATCTGATATCTGAAAAGGACTGATTTTTATTTGAAATCCCATATGTTGTCACATTTAAATCAATGTATGTTTTGTTGGAATTTAGGTCTATTTTGATAGAAACAGACAAAGAGTGGAGTAATTTGGGCTTTGGTCCATTTTGGTAATTTTTTATAAAGAATATTTAATTTGGAGAAAATATATTTTTTATTGATTAAAGGCACCTATAAACTAATTTCAATTTATATTTGAAATTATATGATTGAAAAGATGATTTTATCGTAAACAGTGCTTGAACACGCGGTTTTCATCTTACGCTACCTTAGCTTAAGCTAGTACTACGGTTTAGGTCCTTACTTTGAAGTTTTCAATTTCTATTTTCTTTGAAAAATAATCGAAATAATTTTATTTGAATCTATTCATTTTATTAGTCTAAGATCCGAAGTAAGGTCGACCTACACCGAGCTGATAATAAGGTGAAACCGGTTTTATAGCAAATTTAGTATATAAAAAAATAGGTGGCCTAAAAAAATCCTGGATATTTTTTTTATTTTTTAAAATGTTTTTTTTTTATTAATTGGTGAAATATTACGGTTTTATTCCGACTTAAAGTAGGTAGGTAGGTATAAGACGAAGTTGCAGAACCAACTTCTGCAACTTCGTCGTTCCCTGTTAACGCAAGTATAAACAGATAATTATTGTCGAGATTGCTAGTTACTTTCACGGAATCGGAGAATAGAAAAAAAATATCACCGTATGTGCAGTTTTATTACAATTTTCATTATAATTTGTGATGATATATAGAGTTGAAAACATGAAAACCATTTTTTTTAAATAATTAAAAATGTTTGGTCCAGGATTTGTTTATGCAACCCACTTGTAATATGATCGCTAATGTACTTACTTGACTAAAAAATATGTTTCATTCAATTATCAGCTCGGTGTAAGTCGATGTAGGTTCGGATCTTCTGCTATTTGTCTTGTGCGAGTGCAACGAACGCGTAGGCAACGATAGATTCTCGTCACCCCCGAACGTGACAGCGAACGTATCAATCTTCGGAACTCCAATTTCCCGCGTGATAACGACGCACCCTTCCAATATACACCTCACGTGATAACTTCACGCAAATCGACTTTAATCTATCTCAATGTATTGATAATTTATTCGATGTTTAATTAAAAACATTACAGTGTGTAAGCATCATCTATTAATGTTTATTGTGCCAACACAATTTAGAAATGTGCCATGAAGGTGGCATCATCATATTGGTTGTTTTTTTTTAAATACACCGATACTCTCAAATTTCATAAAGATACAAACTGTAATTAAGTTCGAACTAATTACACGAATTTGTATGAACTAGACAAGTTATATGTTAGTTTTGTAAGTGATAATTAATTATACTGTGATACTACAAAACATTTGAATACGTAAATAAATTTGATAAATGCATTTTTTTTTGAAACATTACTAATGTGTTGCCAACCTCGCGGTTTTTACAACTTTACCAGGCTTTGTGTGCTGAGCAGAGTTCTCAGACCGAAAGATAAATGCCCAGACATTCCGACTCCTCTGTTTCGTTCTGGACGTATAAGCTGATTTCAACAATATTTTTTTACAGCCACGTTTTTGTTTTTATTTATTTAATTTAGTAACTAAAATAAAATTAGCCTAAATTACTCCTTATCAAATCTGCTACCTGTCAGGGTATGTTCTACCGTTTCAGATATTAGCCGGAATGAACAGACAGACAGATAAAAATGTTATTTTGTCATATGTTCCGCATATACATTAATATGCATGTAGTAAATGTTTTATTATTGCAAACAGACAATCCAATTTTATTTCTTTGTATAAATATTGTTTCTTCTACAAGACTGCAATGTTGATAATATGATGTTCTTTGCATTTGGTTAAGTTTCCAAAAAGTAATTGACATTCTAATACGATGGTTAAGTATGTGGCAGAATGTGTCAAAATTGTCTCTTTAGGATGTTTTTTTATGATATTGGAAGGCAAACAAGCAGACGGATTTCCTGATGGTAAGAAATTCTCGCCGCCTAGAGACACCGAACGTGGTAATGGTGGGTTGCCAACCTGAGACCTGGATGTTAGGCCTCGAGCAAAAGTACGTTTACCGGCTACCTTACCCTCCAAACTGGAACACGTCATGACGTTATGGCGGCAAGAATAGTTAAGGCGGTGGAACCGATCCGAGTGAGTCGTTGCGAAACTCTACCACCTAGTCAGATGTCACGGTGTTAGTGACGGTAAGCCTACGCTCACCTTTTACGAGCTGCCTGACAGTAAGAGACGGGGATTATTCAAAACGTGTTTTCAAAAATACTATACATATGTGTTATACTAGGTTCTCTTTTGTAGGTTTATAAAGAGTTTTGAAAATATTTCCAAATCAAGTCACAGGGATAAACTAGTCACGTTTTAATATAATTATGTTCTCACAGCGGCATCATTTCCCATTCAGGGCTAAATATTTAAATAGGCGGACTCGTTGTAATTGCGATATAGCTACGTCAAAGAACTGCAAGCTGCTGAATTACTAATGCGGAGTCTTACTTCTCAGTTCCAACCGCTAACGTGTTCCTGTGCTCGGGGCGAAGATATTATGAACTTTATTCTTGTGCCATGTTTTGTGGCCGTTGTGTTTCTTAATGTATTAATGACTTGGTTTAGAGTTTGACTTGGTCTTTGTCTGTGGATTTTGTTCTGCGAATGTTTCAAATCTGGTCGAAATTGGATTGGTTGTTTTAAGTGACATATAGAGTTCGCCCTGCGAGAACCCGTTTTTGATAATTGGACAATGGTTAGCCTGAATATGTATATTAAATTATAGCATTATATCGCTTAGTTCGCTAAAAAAACTGACTATTTTTATTATTACCAAAACAACTTAACTTCATCGCCTCTGTGGTGTAGCGGTCTTGCGTTGGACTTAACTTTTTTCTCCCCGTGTTGGTCCGGGCTCCTTTGTAGAATAGACTATCTGCCTTCCTTTGCCAGGCAGTTCGTAAAAGGCGAGCATAGGCTTCCCGTCACTAACATCGTGACATCTGACTAGGTGGGCCGCCATAACGTCACGACGTGTTCCGGTTCGGAGAGTAAGGTAGCCGGTAAACTTACTTTTTCTCGAGGCCTAACATCCGGCCTCTGGTTGGCAACGCACCATTTCTGTGAAATCAGTTACAATAATGTTGTTGATAATTACCAAAGAAACACACTTAAACATTAAGTATAATGTAAATGTTATAGAAAAATACAAAAAGTTCAATAATACTCTTTTCTATCGAGTGTTCCATAAAATATAGTTGTGAAGGGACTACAATCTGTTGCATTACTTATGGTGTCGAGTTCCCTCTCTAGCCGCTAATGGCTTTTTTTTTCTTCCAGCCAGGCAGATTTATTAAGAGTTTATCTACGATATTACACTAATGTATAGGCGACTCTATGGTAGGATTACTTTTTAAAGTATCTTGCATCAGTGATATTGTATCTCATGGATGAAAAATATTGATAAATCAGTGTGTCCAGTCTGGGATCACTACTATCTAGGATCTCATGACTTGGAAGACCTTTTGTTCAAGTGAAGACATATTTCAATCCCTTCATTTGCCACACTTCAAAGGCCTGGTACACCATCAACGCTCTTCATCTAATTGAAACCCGTGTTCCTCCTCCTCCTACAGCGCTGAATTGCGGGCTGGTTGTCACCTTTACCCATTAGAGTCTTAGTTAGAGCGTGTCTTACTACTCAAAAACTGCACCCCTTGGTATGCCAACCGTTTGAGTACCAGGACTATACCTTCTTTTAGATGTATAGTCCTGCCTGGATGTGAAACTTCAAGTTCAAGAGATGCCTTGAGTATAACTTGTACCTTCTACTAAAATTGCATATCTCTTTCAAGAAAATTATTTTGGCGATCAACCAAGTTAAAACGTATCCACATATTTTTCTCCCGTAGAAAATGTTTCTTTAATTGCTTTAACTCGTGTAGGTGTAGCACTATACGCTGATAACCGATTACACTTAGCGGTTTTGCTTCATAGTGTTTAAATTTTAAATAGCAATCAAGAAAATCCTTTTTGTTCTCATGACAGTAACAGATGACTGTTTATCTACAACGTCCGAAGCTCTGCTTGAAAAGTTGATAAAAAATCCCATTTCATTTGTCCATTTTATGCATTTCTGCTGTTCAGGTTAAAATGTAGCAAGTGTTCTCCTGGTTACGTTGTATCGCCTGTTCATTTTTGTCACTAACGGTTTAAAAGTTACGATATGAACTAACACATTTTTTATTTATATTACTAAGGATAATCTTGTCATCATCATGTGTTTTAAAGTTTGTGTGATCTATAAAGAGATTATCTCAAATTTTCGTAAGTCAGATCTCTATTAATTTAAACTATTAGCTAGTATTAGTAGTGGATGTACCAAGTTTTCCACAGTTTGTTAGTTCTAAGGAGTTGAACATAATTTGTTTCGTACAGTTTAACCATGCTTGCGTACAGCTTTGTATGTATTAGCTTCGTTAAAACTTACAAGTAATAACAAATTTACCCTCTATGCGCTATTTCTAAATTTATTTAGGAAATCTAGTGTTATGTTGACATGCCTCCTCGCAATGCAGTGAATCTCTTCATATCTTCAATTATACAATTTAATCTATCGTGTTGTATCATAAATAAGTTATTCAATTTTAAGAATTAATAAATGGTTTTAATATAATTGAATCATACTCGTAGTTTTAAATATTATCAGTATCTGTGTTTAATTATATTTCAAAGTTTACAGAAATGCTGCATTTCTATTTAATTTCTTATAATTCTTATAAATAATAATCAATTGATCATCATCATGATCATCATTATCATCATCATGATCATCATCAAAAGTCTAAAGGACACTTGCGAAAGCCCCTGCATCAGATTTAATTGTAATGTTATTTCCATATTTTTTTTATTTATATTTTGAAGTATGGGATTGACGGCAAGTTTCTTTTATATTTACTGTGGTAATTTAGGGTTTTGTGTCTGGATTTCTGTTAGTACTAACTCGTTACATATTCTCTGACATATATTTCAATGTTAGAAAACATGAACATCTAATAGGGTGCTAATTGCTAGCATGTTTTGCAAATTAAATAATACGTAAATGATGTACAGTGTAATAGCCAGCAGCAAAAGCACTCGACCGAAATAAACTAGATTACACGAGCATCATCTCAAAGTTGGACTAACTCCCTGCGCGTGTATCATACATGCTACATTTAATGTTCACCTACATTCGCAATTCCCTGATGAAGGAGTTTTTAAGCGCAGAATTTAAATTTTATTTAATGTTACGATGTAATTTTATTTTAAAAAAGTTTGATACAGCATTTTCTCATTAATCTGTGCCTCATTTTTCGTCATAGTTTGACGAGTATCGACACCAATCGACTAGGCTCGCATTCGACCACTGCATGATTAATTTTAAACAAATACATAGCTTTTTTTTAAATAATTTGTACTGCCACTGTATATTTATAACTACTAGTAGTTGCCCATTGGTCGAAATTCGACCCCGATACATTTTAATATCTTGTTCATAAGAACGCCATATTCATTTCTCAAGACCAACTACTTTGTTTTCAAACTTTTTAGCGCGCCATCTGTCATCTTTTGTCGTTATCATCAATATATTTGTTGTGTGCGTCAAATGCATTGTAGTGTGGGTATTATTTTATTTATTGATTTAATTTACTTTTTAAGAATTATTATTGAAAAATAATAGCGTTCTGCACTTCTCCTACACAAAAACTATAAGTGTGCCAAATTTTATGCTCCTGCGTTTTAGGCATCACGTAATAATATATAGATTTTTATTGCCAGCTATAACTTCACTCACATTTAGATATATTTAGGCTCGATGTGGCATTTCTAAAATAATGGTGGAATACTTAAAATCTGATTTCAAAGTTGTAGAAAAAATTAACAGTTTGTCATTATTAATAATGTAACATGAAATTGTAGCTTTCGAAGATCAATTACGAAATCTGACCAACCGTAACAATTACAGTTTGTGGAATTTGTAATTGGAGTTTCTAATTTCTACAAGAATTTATAAATTCAGCTCGGAAGATAAGACCAGTCCGGAAACGTCGTGGAGGTGTGCAAATGGACCCTGATTAAAGAGCGACAGATGTTTTACAGACGTTCTCTGAGATATCGGTGTTTCTCGTTTTCTATTTTCGATTTTACAATTTCTAAAATATATTTCGAATCCTGTGACATTTCTGAATCTGAGCAAACTGAGCACATTTTATACCGAGATATCTTCTGCTTATTTGAATTCGGAGAGGAACCTCCTTTCATATTTTATATTTAATACACAGATATTAATCAGTGCCTATTGCTAAAGTTCCCGTCA
>NJDD01000543.1:692706-703462 GCA_002245505.1 Calephelis nemesis
ATGTTTAAAGTTATCAGTAAATGTATCAATTTCCAGTATTTTACGTATCGTAAAACCAGTCCATCTTGTGCATTACTGTTATCACTCAAATTTCTTGGCAGCACTGCCAGCATGATTGAAAACGGAATTACTGTCGTATTTAATGCATTACTTCCTTTTGAACATCTGGTTTACTGTTGGGCCAAGAAATCAGACTTGACGAATATCGTCGTTTTGTGACTTGTTATAATGCGTAATGTGTTCGTCTTTAGTTCGACAATAATATTCTGATAATATCACTACATAGTATTAAACAAATTCGCTTCCTCTGTCCCTATGTCCCTTTAGATGATTTTCAATAAACTTTGTACTTTTATATTTTGAGCTAATGAATCCTAGAAGGCATAATTATTTAGAATATAGTTATCAAACAATTTATAAATACATGAAATTGTTTATTGTTACCTTTATTGTTTAATCATATGTTTATTTTTAATGCAAATAAATAAAATAATAATCCTGTTAATATTATAAATGCGAAAGTTTGTATGTATGGATGTATGGATGTTTGTTACTTTTTCACGCAAAAACTACAAAGCCGATTACGATGAAATTTGGTATGTAGGTAGCTGAAGACCCAGAATAACATATAGGCTACTTTTTATCCCGGAGTTCCCGCGGGATTGGGACTTACGCGGGTGAAACCGCGGGGCACAGCTAGTAATTTATAAATCAATCACTAAAATCTTTGATATTAGTGTACAAGTACAAAATGTTAAAATTAAGAAACTTTTTTGAATTTTGAAATTTTTATAGTTTTGATTAAAATTTAACTTTTAAAAAATGCATTACCGAATTAGTTTTAGTGATGTTTATAAAAAGTCACACCTGTATTAGGCATTAAACGGCTCGTCTGTCGCCTGCTCATTAAAAAAAAATAGTGTCCAGGCACTAGCATACTCTAGGACTACCATTGGCTGATATCGTGGCACGCCACACACCTCGTTTGTAATATTTCACGGTTAGACGGCACAAGGTTATGCTGACACAGTTTCCCACCCTCTACCAAATGTCTATTTCAATTCCCAATATTATTTATAGAAATCTGAATTGCCAACTAAAGTGGTGGGTAATCGGTAAATGTACTCGTTTGAAGTGTGTATTGTGTTTTTTTTTTCTATTGGTACACAGATTAAGGCTTGAATGGTATGCTAAATTATCCAAAAACTACTAGCGCTAATTAATTCTTAGTTTTTTAGGAGAAAATCATGAATTCATACATGTTCAAATACTGTCTGTATTTGAACTAGCGACCGTCGAAACCTTCGCCGTCGAACCTTTTTCTAAGTATGAAAATTTCGACCTATGGGCTTAGATTGTAATAAATTAGGTGGAAGATGAAGGTTCAAATCCTTCATTCTTATTTAATGCTTGGCACAAGAAGCATTAAATAAAGATCTGACTTGATCTAGTTTAGCTTTTTAGCAATCTGTCATCGTTTCTTTGCTAAAATGTTAGCTTGGTCTCTGTGTTTCTTATTTACTTTTAAACTTAACACTCGATTGCCTAAACTGGTATACGTCTGCCATAAAAATAAATAAAATTTGTTTGTAACTTCACAAGAACAAGAATTTATGTTGAAAACAGTTACTCTTTTTTGTTTGTTTGTTATCTTGGTCATTTTTAAAAAAACTACACTAATTTTAACAGGATTTTTTCAAAAGAAACTCGTAACTGCTTTAAGCTAGTTTTTATATAGAGAAGAAGTTTCCACACGGGGGACGAAAAACGATGCAATCTAATAGCATGTAACTGCCTGTGGTAAGGACAACAGAGACCTATAGACATCATAGGTATAATAGATGCGTCGCTATCCTTTGGCTGGTGTGTTGGCTTTATGTGCAAGTCTGGCTACCCTACTATCCGAACCGCAACATGACAGTGCCACTGTTATTATGGCGTTATATTGTTTTGTATAAGGTGAGCTGGTAATCAGTCACCGGATGGTAAGTGATCATCGCCGCCCTCATCCGCAACACAAAAGTATTATTGATGCAAATGTTCAGGAAAGAGCTCGCTCTTTTTTTGATGATTCTTAAGTATCCGTTTGGAACAGGGTACTACAGTTTTGCAGTCAGAGATAGAGAACGATTCGTGGTCCTTATTAGTCTTCTCCCACTTCCGAAAACGCAGCGGTGTTTAACTTGAATATTCTATTTTCAAATGAGATAGAATGTAACCGAATCAGTCGCAAAACCGATCGAGTCCACGTGGGACGTGATGTGAATACTAATTAGTTAAATCGATTTTAGTTCACCGTTTGATAGTAAACATTTTATCATCGCCACCTTTACAAACAATCTGTCGTAGGGATGTGAGGACACCCTTGTTCACTGGGGGGTATCTAGTAACTTTCCAACTTTTAAGAAGTTAAAACTAGGTGCTAGAGTGCTGTGTTGAAGTTTTCAGTTATTGGTACAACCGTCTCATCTATTCCAGCCGCAATAATGTCAGTTCTCGCTATTGTCGTGTCCCATACTGGAACTTGTAACACTAACAACTGCACTAAGAGACATCGATTAACATTTATTCTATCATTATGTTACAATTTTGTATTAAAAATATTGATTTAATGAGTGATTAAAATACAAATGACTCTCTGTACGTCCGTTTAATAAAAGCGTGGCGTTGAGATGTGAGAACCTTTTTCGTTGACGTTGGTCTAAAAGTCGAGAAATTCAGATTGTTATATTATTAAACTAGTTCGCAACTAAACTTGGTAAACTGCCACGTTTCGGCCGAATTGGGAATACCATTTAACCTATATCTACTGTCATAATGGTAGCGAGCACTGATATTGCAACAAGTATCCTACACTTATAGTAAAAAGCTGTCATAATATTTGTAGCATATTGGTGTCGTTATAATATTTTAGGGCGTAAATGTACCTCATTAACGTGATTTTCAGTATTGAATAGGAAAAAATAGCATTAATGATTAAAAACTATGTATCTTTTTTGTTGTTCAGTTATGAGAAACGGTACACGCGCCTTTTATTGATACTAATATTTAAACGTCAAAACTCGGAAAAAGTTACATACTTCATGGCCTCTACGCCTGTAATTTGTATACCGGTAGCGATTTTGACTCTTTGAATTTGAAATATCACTCACTCATACAAAACTACTTAAACATAACTTTAATATGCTTCTGTAACTTGGCTTTATATTCTTCTATATTGTATAGACTATAGGTAATAAAATAACTGTAGTATAAAAGCGCGACGTTCATCTGATGATTAGTCTTCCTTAAGGTTCAAAGCGTCTTAAAGACTAAGAATTTTCGTCATTCGTTTTTAAACTTAAGTATCTTCACACCTATATCCCCGAAGACGTAGATAGCACAACAAGGGACTAGCCGAAGACACTTAGTCCCACAGTGTCACAGGTCGCAAGCCTATCGCCAACCGGGCATATATACAATCTTAAGCAACACTTTTTTATAAGAATATTGGAAAAAAACACATTGTCTTGTAGTTACCCGACCCGCGAATCGAACCCGGGACCTCAAAAAGTCAAGTCCAACACCTGGACCGCTAGACCACAGACAGATTTTTTAAACATGGAAAGTGTAAATCCCACCGCTAATATATAAACTTCTCCGCGTAATTCGAATACTTGGTTTTCTGTAACATTACTGATAAAGAGTGTGTAGTGATCTTAAGTAATAAAAGTGTAATTTGCTTTCTAAGGTTGGTTTTAACTGCTGTTAGGTACAATAAGAAATGGAATCACTTTAATACAATTTATTTACAAACACTTGTACTTTGCACAATATAATTTTATTTTTATTGGTTAGCCGATGTTGTATAGCCCAGGTGATGCTTGTATAGCGAAACCGGTTGGCTGACCTATAATAAGCATCTTCACGCCCATATCCCCGAAGAGGTAGGCAGAGGCACAACCGGGGCACCCACGACTAGCCGAAGACACTAAGTCCCACAATGTGACAGGTGGCAAGCCTATCGCCAACCGGGCACATTTCCAATCCCGTGCAACATTTTTTTTATTAGAAAATCGGAAAAACCCAATTTTCTTTTTAAGTCTACAAAAATGAAAAATAAAAATATTTTGTTGAAATTACAAGTGTTTGTAAATAAATTGTATCAAGAATGGAATTCCACCAAGAACCGACGATAAGAAGTATAGGAGTCACTTTAATTGAATACTAAGATAAGGTTCAAATCGACCGGTTACATAAACGTTGAGGGCTACACCCGCTGAAAGCTTACGTAAGGACGTCTGGAACTTTTATTGACAGTAATAAGGGCTATTTTCACCCGCGTATCATGTAAAGTATCAGTATTATAGCTTGATGTTATGTATCTTATACATTCTTCATAAACTTTGAAATAAAAAAAAACTTGACAATTTTTTCATGCCTGTAATTATACGCGCCGACTTTAAAGCTATTAATATAAATAAAAAATTTATGAAAAACAAAATTTTCAAAACCTTAAAGAAAGTAAATGAAAATATGAGAGATGTATTAAAAAAAACAGTTATTAATGTTATATGGTTCTGCAAATTAAAATATGTTGATTATTTTCCTGTTCATATACTTTTGTTTTTGATGGCTTACAAAAGATGAAGTTTAAGAACATTTCGATAGTCATTTCTCTAAGCAGTTTTTCTATTAGCAACTGAATAAATAGATTCTTTTATTCTACACTTACAGTGAAGAAAATGGCGTTAGAAAATTAATGTCTGCATACAAATTTCGAGGCATAGTGGAGTACGTACAGTGAATTGCTTTCCAAATAGTCGCCGGACATCAGTTAGCGGGATTCCCGGCGAAATCCCGTTCAGTCAATATTTACCTCCACGGGGACAGCACTACATCGCACTTCCGCCAAAACAAACCATGAAACTCATCACTTATAAACAGACCATCGTGCACAAACTTTTTCCGTTTACAATAAAACGGGCCCTCACTACGCGTGTCTGACGTACGCTCACTGCAAAGGTCGATTCGTAACTGATGCAACGGTTGTCGTCCAAGCCTTCCAAACTTATATTCGAAGGCCTCAAAGGCTGTTAGAGTGCCAAAGGTCGTAGTTTTTTCATAAAGCGTAACGAAGGGGAAAGTTTTGTTTATTTTTAATCTGTTTTCTTGCCAGCTCTATCAATTTTCTTTGGAATTTATGGTAGCGGATTTTTTAATGGACTCAGGTAATTTATAGAAAACTTTAACTGATTTTTTTTACGTCACATGTATTTTTTCAGTGTTCTTACTCTGTAGTTTATTGAAATATTTAGAGTCTGAGGTCATATGTTTTCGAAAACGTTACTAAGCGGAACATAAAGCGAAATTATCTTTTATGACAAAATTTTTAAACTTTGGTTAGCATCGATTCGAGGTTTTTATAGACATCATAGAAACAATTTTCTCTCGCCTGATGTAGACTAAGATTTCAGTTATAGAGTTCGTAGATTTTTCTTTGGGCGCAACAAAGAACATAATAGTTTATTTTTAGTATTTTTTGTTAACCTTGGTATACTTTTCACTTAGTTAGAATTAATACTTGTTTTTTTTATTTTTTATACTATACTAGCTGTCCCGGTGAACTTCGTTCCACCCGTCCAGTTTGTATGGGAAAAAGTAAAATGTTGTTTTTCTTAGTTTTCTCGCAAGTTTTTTCCTTTTTCTTATCTTTTAAACCTTCCCTTGAACAAATAATTCAAAACCAAAATATGCGAAATCGGTTCAGCCGTTTTCGAGTTTAGCGAGACTAATGAACAGCAATTGATTTTTAATAACAATATAATAATTAAGTCATCTAGTCGTAACTAAGTCGTAGATAAATATTGCTTACAGTTTTTAATTATTGTTAATAAATATTGTTTATTAAGGAGTGTTTGTTTGTTTACGGATACTATTACAAAATAAGTCAGAAAGTCACTTTCAGAAAGTGAACATTCATTTGACCGATTTTTATAAAAAAGAGGTTACATATTCGACGCTTAGATTTTTTAATGAAAGTTACTCGCTTTTTCTGTCTAATTAGCAAAAGCGTACTTCTACGATGGTCCCATTGCCTGTAAGTCTCGATCTGATGATAGAATCCCAGGAAAATCAAAGAAAATATTCAATTTTCTTGTACTTAGATCGCATAATGTAGCAATGGAAAACGGTTTTTAGTAGTTTTACTGTATTTAAATTATTGTACTAGATTACTTTATAAGAAAATGGAAACAGTTAAAAATAGTATGTACATATAAATGTATCGCCTAGCGGTCCGGCGTATTTTAATTCTTGAGGTCCCTGTTTCGTCGTGCAACAAAAAGACATAGAAAATGTATATTTTCAATTTTCTTTTAAAAATAAGGTTGAATGGGTTTGAATATGCGCCCGGTTGATAATAAGTTTGCAACCTATCACAGCGTGGGACTCAGTGTCTACTGCTAATCGTGGGCACCCTAGTTGTGCCTCTGCCTAACTCTTCGAGGATAAGGGCGTGAATCTTTTTTTTTAATATGTTAATAAATGGGGCAAATTATCCACTATTTTTATGCTGATTAAACGAATCTTCAGAAGCTTTCTACAAAACTAGCAATAAAACTTGAAAGTTTGTAAATAAGGCAGCTACGCCCGCTTCTTCGCCCGCGTAACTTCGCTGCGACTTTGGCAATTTAGCGAAACTTAAACTCACATAGTCTAGATTACACGGAATTATATAGCTGTCAGCGACAAGATAAGTAAAAACGGCTTAAGATTTTCAATGACAGAATAAGACAAATATATTATTGTTTTAAAGTCGTAAGAAATAATACGAAAAAGTATCTTCATCCTCATATTCCTGAAGAATAAAATTAAATTCCTAAAAAATAAAATACAACCAGGGCAATCAAAACTAGCCGAAGACACTAACGGTCGCATTCAGAGACGTCATTTATCTTTTAATCAGTCATTAAGAGGACATTTCCTTGACAAAATTATGACTCAAAAACACATTACATATTATTTTAAATCTCTGAGTGTCGCCATAATTTCCACAACATGTCAGGTTAAAAGGTATCGCCAACCGGGCACATATCCAATCCCAGATATTTATGAAATTACAAAGTGAAAAAATAAGCTTCATATTCAATAGCTTTTTTTTTCAAAATAAAAAGTTTAGTAGTTTAATCGCTCTAACTCTACAAGCCCTATCCTCAGACGAGCCATAATATGATCTCTACTTGGCTGCATTTTGAGCGACCTTGAAAAAAGGAGAAGGTCCGACTCCTATTATATGTATTTATATGTTTATGTACATATGTGAACAGAATTCTCAAACACTATATACATGTTATCTATCATTTTAGTATCTTCACGCCCATATCCCCGCAGAGGAAGGCAGAGGCACAACCAGGGCTCCCACGACTAGCCGAAGATACTTAGTCCCACAGTGTGGTAGGTGGCAAACATATCGCCAAACCGGGCACACGTGCAATCCCAAGCAACATTTTTGTTATTAGAAAATTTTAAAATCATATTTTCCTTTTGTTGCATCATTTTAATAACTAAATTGATTGATGATGATGATTTTGTATTCCTTTTCATTTTATTGAAAACTAAATGAAACCAATAAAAAATGTTATTGTTGCGTGGGTGTTCTATTTTATTTGTACAATGTAATTGAATTTACTACCAAGGGAAATACAATTTGTATTTGATAGAGAAATATTATGTTATTTTGAACGAGAAGAGCCTCGGGGTTGTGTCATATTATTTTTAAATTAAAAATATTTAAGTGGTAGAACGAATTATTTGCTTTACTGACGAGCAGTTACTAAGTAGCTAGCATAGATTAGACTAAAAATACTTTTTGTCGCTACATAGTACAAAAGAAAGTCACTTCCTATGTCCCTTGCTTTTAATTAAACTACGCAACGGATTTTGATGCGGGATTTTTTTAATTAGATAAAGTGATTGAAGAGGACGGTTTATATGTATATTTCATAACCATGCGAAGCCGCGGCGGGTAATAAGACCACTGGACCACTGCACCACTGGAGCACTGATATTGCACAGCACTCCCTGTGCAATTCCGTATTTAAGGCACTTTCGTCGTACGTAAGGAACTTTGGGACATTTTGCCGGATTATGGGATAAGGTATGCGCGGGCTAAAATGTTAGTAGAGTCCTGTGCAGCAATTTGCCCAGGCAGGGATCCACCGTATTACCTATTACTGCCGCCATCATGGCTCTGTCATGCTACGGGCCTGATTGTAGGTAGCCGGTAGACTTGCACAATAGACCTTACACCTCGGTTGAAGGATATTGACGTACTTGTACCATCTTTGGTGTCTATAGGCCATTGTTGTCTCTTGCCATCAGGAGTCTTTGTAAAAAAAAGAAAAAAAAAGTATCTTCACGCCCATATCCCCGAAAAGGTAGGCAAAGGCACAACCAGGGCACCCACGACTAGCCGAAGACACTAAGTCCCACAATGTGATAGGTGGCAATCCTATCGCCAACCGGGCACATTTCCAATCCCGAGCAACATTGTTTTTGTTAGAAAATTGGAAAAAACCCATTTTGCTTTTTGTTGCTCGACTCGGGATTCGAACCCGGGACCTCATGCAGTCAAGTCCAACACCAGGACCGCTAGACCACAGAGGCGATAATTTAATAGAGGCGATTAATAGAGTCTTAGTAATCATAAAAAATCCCTGCTCGCCTCTTGCGAGCATCCTGGCGGTCTATTTCTACGTAGGGGATACGAACCACTAATTGTGACATGTTAAAATGTAATGCTATGTAAATGCTAAACTCTCACTGAATTTTACAACAGACTCTCGAATCCATCCTAGCGGTTATTCCCATTGTTCCTTATAACCAAACTTGGCAACCCAGGGTTCACTTTCATATCCTCAGTTTTATTCATATTTAATCTGTTACAAGCCAGCTCTACCAATCTTTGGGATTTATGACATTTGTTATTTATTTAATTTTATACAAAGTACAAAAAAATGTTTACGTGACTCATTTTTGTTCTTCTTATGTGTAACTTATTTTTTTCTACAGACTATTATAATGACCTTTCTTACAGTTAAAAAAAATATCTTCACGCCCATGTCCCCGAAGAAGTAGGAGAGGCCCGACCCGGGATTTGAACCTATGACATCATACAGTCAAGTCCAACAATTAAACCGCTAGACCACAGAGTTATAACTAAAAATAATGCTTTTTATTTAATTTTATTTATTAGTTGCCATAGTTGCTATCGAGCAATATATATAGTAGGTATTATATAAATGCACGAAGCTATTTTTGAACCAGATACGCAAAGATACTTTTCATTTAGACATTTAGGACGCTTGAAGAAATTTCATTAAAAAATATTTCACCAAAACGTTAGAAAGTTTTTTAATATTCTCTCTTCAAAATGTAGTCAGGGTTCATTCAAAGGTGTTCTAAAGCTCTGTAATCCGCACTTGACCTGGGGATCTGACTGCAATCGCAGGTGAGATATTACTTCCTCTATCCAAATAGTGTATTTTTTTATACAAGAGGAGGCAAACGAGCAAGTGGGTCATCTGATGAAAATTGATCACCGCCGCCCACGGACATCTGCAACACCAGGAGTATCACAGATGCGTTACCGACCTTTAAGGAACGAGTACGCTTTTTTCTTGAAGGTTCCTAAGTCATAATCGTTTGGGAATACCGCCCTTGGTAACTAATTCCACTAAGGTGTTAGAAATGTCTTCGGAATCGCACAGTTGAAGATGATGGGCATGACACTTTAAATTTTGACGCGATGTCCGAAGGTGGAAATAGAGAATGATAAGTAACTGCAGCCCCCGGGTATGTCAAGTAAACAACTTGAAAGGTTATTTGCTGCAAAGGTCTTGCAGCAAATAGGCTCTGTGGTCTAGCGGTTCAGTTGTTGGACTAAACTGCATGAGGTCCCGGGTTTGAATCCCGGGTCGAGCAACTAAAAGGAAATTGGGTTTTTCCAATTTTCTAATAAATAGAAAAATGTTGCTGGGGATCGGATATATGCCCGGTTTGCGATAGGCTTGCCACCTAAACCATTGTGGTACTTAGTGTCTTCGGCTAGTCGTAGGTGCCCTGGTTGTGCCTCTGCCTACCACTTCGGGGATATGGGCGTAAAGATAATTACTTTTTTTAACTTATTTGCTGCAAAGAACTGGAACACTCTGCCACAGTATAATATACGAGTAGAAATATTTAAAGTAAGAATGAATAGGCTTTTTAAAGCCGAAATTGCCTCTTCCTTTAGCTCAACCAGAGCCGTCCATCGTGCGGTTTTCGAGTCATTGACATTTTAAAAAGTTAGGTTGCTTACCGAAACTTAATTGATTGGGATAAAATGTAGCTTGTATGTTATATAATAATATAGGGATAATATGACAGTGAGCTAGTAGTCTAATACCTAGGAGTAGCTTTAGAGTAATAAGTTTTCCGTTTGCTGAATATTATCGATATTAATTCAGACGTTTAATCGTAAATTCAACAAAAAGGTAAATTCGAAAATAGTAAAGTAAATGTTATTGTAGAAATGTAGAGGTAAGTAATGATAGTTGCAACGATATATTATTTTTTATGTATCTGGGCTAATGGAATGAGATTCATCACTTAACGGACGCAGCTCTATGAGCAAAACGAATTCACTCTCTTTCTCCGTAAAAAGCTGTAGACCTAGCAAGATGATTCGCGAATTCGATAAACGAGTCGAAACATTATTTTATGTTGTACTAGCTGC
>NJDD01000543.1:707029-743239 GCA_002245505.1 Calephelis nemesis
CAACGTCTCACCCAGGTCCCTCCCCCTGGCTACGACCAGTGTGTCGTCCGCATGTTTGGACCCTAACGTAAGTGCACGTAACTGTCGTGTTCCGTGCTTGAAGGTAGTAATGTCAGTAGCCTTGAATAAGTGCTCTGACCATTTGACTTTAAAATGGTGACACACCTTCGATATTTATATTGTGTATAAACGACGGTTATCTTTTATCATCAGGAAAACGGTCCACTTGTTCGCTATCTTATACTAACTACAAAAAAATTAGCACCGCATATCTCCGTTTTCATCATGTTTTTATTTTGTATCATAAACTTATAATTCGTTATGTAGTTAAGTTCTTATGAAACTACAGTTTTCCTTAAACCCATCAGTTCAAAGTGAGCTCTAAAAGACATCAACTATAACGTTCTTAGATTTCATCTTCTCATATCTTCACGCCAGGTCGCTTAAGGGGTAGGCAGAGAGTGTTGAGTGGTGCCATATCTCACGATCCTGACAAACTTGTCTGGCTTTCTTCACATTCGTTACCCTTTTCATACAATCACGCTGGTTTCGGAGACTCTTGATACCACCACCGGATAATACCTGAGTAATCTGATCGTAGAATGTCAACCTGCCTTGGTCTTCCCGGGTACCTACATCCATTCACATTCGCATTGTATATCTGCTTTGTCAATATTTAACTTGTCATTCTTTCCATATGACCGAACCAGCTTTTTTTGCGCTTTAAATAGCAATCTTTCCACCTTGTTGATTTGTTTCTATTTTTTTTACCTTTACATTTCAAATGTTAAATGTCATAAATGTGATCACAAATCTGTCCATTTTATTACTTAAGCATTAGATGCTATTTCTAACAGACATGGCTTACACATGTTTCTTATAATTCTGAGTTTGACCCTAAAAACCTTCCAGTAAATTATCGTATTTACTTTTTCTGGATGTACATCTTCAAATATCTGTCGTAAACTGTTTTATATTTATTGAGGGCCTTTTCAAAGGACCTTAGACTAAACCCTTTTATAGGCACAGAACCAATAAAAACAGCTGCGTATGAGTATTCTACATAATAAAAATCCTAGTATCGTAGAATTGTTACATAAACTTTCACATCTGAGATAACACGGTAAACATCGAAAGCGGAACAATCTTACTTTCGTATTATTTCATTATTATGTAATTGAATATTTGATCAGTAGTATACCTTTCAGTGCAGATTATATTACACTATTTTAAAATTGATACCTGAATCAAAAAGTAAATAATACTCTACTTTTGTGGTGTAAAAAAATCCTCTAAATAAAATTATTTGTGCCATTCTAAAATATAGTTAATCACACACATTTAGAGCAGAGATGTCTGTCATTTAAGTAATAAACCAAGGATATGTATAATGGGGAAGCGGTGGATAGTTTTTGATATAAGATACTAGCTAGCTTTTGCACGCGTTTTCGCTTTCGATATTTCAGCCAGGCAGATTTTAAATTATCGAGAGGTTTGCAACTTGATACTCTGCCTTCTCCGTTAAGAAATTTTCGTGAAGAAATGTGCGTATGTTATTTATTATTAACTCGAACCATATATCAGATTTTTTTAAAATTAAAATCCCGTCCTCGGGTTTGGCAGTGCATCTTTATCTTATCTTTGGTGGCATAAGTATTTCTAATCATCAGCAAATTTGTATGCTTTAATGTCTTCCAATTCTGAAGTAAAAAATTAAGTAAATTGTGTGTGTGTTTCCAAAGTAAGTTTTTTCCGGATATAACACTACACTGATAACATTGGCGGATTAACAGAGATAGATTGAAACGTACAAGAGAATAGAAGTTCCCTCTTCAAAACTATTAAACGTCAGATTAACAGAGACAGATCAAAGCATAAAAGAGGACACACTTTCCTTTATCAAAAACTACCATGATGTCAGATTATTAGATACAGATTGAAGCATAAAAGAGAACAGACGTTCTTGTTTTAAAAACTAACATATGAAGGGCTTAAAGAGGGACAAGTAGCGGGCAACAGTTAATCTATGATAAAATTCAGACAGTTTTTAGAATAAATGAAGATGAAACGAAGGAGCCTTGTTCTACCCCAGTACTGGGGTTTCTGCGTCTAGTCATTCGCCGTATCTCAGAGAATGTTTATCTTTCATTAATTCACTTGTTCGCGCTTGTTATCACCCATAGAGTGTATACCGCATAGATCGCGCACGTTTACATTATAACTTAATATATGGATAAATAATGTGCGTGTTAAACGTTAACAGGATTTAAATTATATTATATCTTTTTTTTATGATAATGGAAGGCAAACAAGCGGACGGATTTCCTGTTGGTAAGAAATTCACGTCGCCTAGAGACACCAAAGCAATATCGTTTTCTCCTACTAAAACAATATAATAAACGCATCCGTAAGCTGCGGCTGATAAATAGATTAGTTTGGCTAGGATTTTCAATCGTTCGATGTTGCGTTTTCCTGATTTATTCAGTATTAAAAAATATCTTCACGTCTATATCTAAAGACGTAGGCAGAGGCACAACCTAGGTACCCAAGACTAGCCGAAGACACAAAGTTCCACAATGTGATAGGTGGCAAGTCTATCGCCAACCGGGCACGTATCCTATCCCGAGCAACATTTTTTTTATTAGAAAATTGGAAAAACCCAATTTTCTTTTGTTGCCCGACCCGGGATTCGAACCCAGGACCTCATGCAGTCAAGTCCAACAACTGTACCGCTAGACTACAGAGGCGAGCATCAGTATTCATCGAAATAGAGAAATTGCATTCGAGGAGTTGGATAAAATTATTAGATAAAATGTAATTTTTAAAAATTTCCAAATTTGAAGAATATGATGCCTTCAATATGACTTTAAGGTTATCAGAACAATTTAGAAAAGGAACCTCTTCACGACTTCGAATATTTCGTTTATTTGTTTCGTCATAAAAATGTACAGTCAGCCATGCGGTATGCGCTTACTCTACACTAACAGCACTCTAGCTTCTATCTCAGCTAGCACAGCAAGCGGTCGTAATTCTCCGATTTACTTTATGAAGAATATTCGTTACGGATTGTAATTTACCGGCTCGTTGCTGCGGTTTTGATTTGTTTAGTGATATGAGCCGCGAGCTCCAAGTAATTGCTTCAGATCTTTCAATTGTTTTCTTTGTAAGATTTCATGGTATTGTACGTACATTTTATTACTTATACATGTAAAAGATGATAAAAAATACACATATTGTAAAGTGTAGGCGTTAATAGGCTTAGATTTTATATGCTGGTACACGAATAGAATAACATTTTATTTCACACATAGATGCGTCCATATAATTCTAAAATCTACCACGTAAACTAAATTTCTGAAATTATTTAAAATATTCAAATACGTACAAAAATAAACACACACAATTTTGCTGTATTCGAAGATCTTAAGATCTTACTCGACCGATTTTAATAAAACATAGCTAAATTTTTAATTTCCTTTAAATAACAAAAAGCGATCAAAACTAGTCAAATAGATTTAAGTTAAGAAATTTCTGTCCTGAAATATCTAAGTTTTTTTTACTTTTAAAAAATTAACTAAGTTATCCATGTAAGCTTTTTTATGATGCGGCATCGCTTAGTCAATATAGAATATATAGAAGTTAATCGTAATGTAAAAGTCCCCAATGTGGATGTTTATGACTGTCAATACTTATGTGACGCTTACAGAAACATATACTTATGGGCAAATTCCGTTATTCTTTGATTGATGTCATGGCAGAAGAATGAAAATGTGCACAATGGATTACAATGTATGTTTAGAAACAACGATCTCTTTTGTTTGATGATATTTACGCGTTATAGCAAGTTCAATGGATTGCAATCAAACTGGAAAAACATTTGGTAAACATACAACGGCTTATCACGTTGTAAATCTAGTGTTAAGGTAAATCGATGGCACGAAATGCATCTTATTATGTCATATGTAAGCGAACAAGTACACAGGTGTCCTGATGGCAAGCGATAACCGTGGCATATAGACACCATAGATGTTATAGGTGCGTCGCTGTCCTACAGTCAAGATGTGATTCCTTTTGTGCAAGACTACCGGCTACTCTACCTTTCAGACAGGAATATGACAGATCCATTATGGCTGCAGGAATAGGTAAAGCGGTAGACCCCTACTCGGGCACGTCAAGTTTTATAATAGATAAGGTTGCGATGTTTGTTTTGAAAAAAATTAATTAACTTAGTAACAAAAATTTGCATATTCTTTTTGCTGTCTGAATTTCGTAGATCCATATTAGAGGTTTTAGATGTGATCGCACGATGTCGTGTAAATTAGTTTTTTTTAATGAATCTGAAGAAATGTTGATTATAACATTCTGTTATTTTTTTTACTACCAGCTTCGCACGGGATTTCGAAAATACTTTTTCGCTTATATTTGTCAGGGATAATGTAGGATAATAATGTTTTTTGTACCAGCCCATTAGTTTCGGAACTATTAAATACAAAGAAATATTAATATACTAGCTGACTCAGCAAACTTCGTATCGCTTGACATTAATGCTTCGATGGTAGCGCAGTCTGTCGGATACAATGTGAAACATTCCAAAATCAACAACTACTTATTATTAAAAATAAATGAAAAAACTTTTTCCAGGAGACTAAATTGTGAATCTAAAGCATTTTCTAATCCCCTTGAACATACATAAAAAATTTCATCAACATCAGTCCAGTCGTCTAGAAGGAGTTCAGTGACAAACACACGAACACAAGAATTATATGTATTAAGATTTCGTCTGTAAAACATTGGTATAGATATTTTAGAATAGCGACCAAGCAGATGGGTTTCCTGATAGTAAGGCAACCGTGGCGTGTAGACACCCAAGATGTTACCGGTGTGTCGCTATCTTATGACCGGGTCTTTAGCCACGTGTACAGATCTATCAATTGCATTACACTCCAATACAGGAACACGATAGTGGCAAGCACTGACGTTATACTCTATCACCCAGTTTTTACTTTTTTCTAAAAAAAACTGCGAGGAAACTAGGAAAACCAACATTCAAAATTTTCCCATACAAACGGAGCGGGTGGAACGAAGTTCGCCGGGACAGCTAGTTCATATATAAAATTAAAAGTAATAAGTTTGCTATGTATTTTATTCACCTAAATCATATGACACTAGTTGCTTTAAATCTAAATGCATTTAGAATTACGTTCAAATTAAACGGGTTATAACCTTTTCACTATGTTATTTAACAGAGTCTGTTACTTGTCTGTCAAGTGTCATGTGTCACTTAAGCCAAACTTCGTACAAAATTTTGGTTTTACATCTTTTGAAGATCCGCCCCTTATTACGTAGTATTTATATACTCTTTGCCTTTAACTTACGTTGACGAAATCGCGGGTGAACATATATATCTTTGCGTACACGAGCAGATGCCAATAAATCTGAAGCCATTGATGAAACATGAGGATTGGGAGACGAACAATATCAGTTCCCGAAGAGTCGCCTGGCGGGATGCCAAACGTAGCCAGAGCCACTACCACTTTTACTGGCAGGATATTTTTACATACAACGTTGTATGAATTACATTTTGCGTAATTGAATTGGGACGTTTCGTTATTTCTTACCATTAGGGAATCTTTCGTCTTATTTGCTGTTCAATTTGAAAAAGGGTTCGAGGAGGCTAAAATATATTTTATGTTGTTACTAGCCGGCTTTACTGTCACTTCATGTCGCTTGACATTAACAGTTGCTAAAAGTTTGTATGGATGTATAAATGTATAATACCTTTTTACTTTTTTTTTTCATAAGAACCTACTCCCAATAATAAATTAAACAAAGAAAAGAATTGGCATAATTGTTCAGACGTGGTGCGTTGACCACGCAAAATGGTAATTCATTTTTATATGTATAGAATACTAGCTGTTTCGCGCGGAGTTGCCCGCGTGGTTAATGGTGCCACAGAAAAATTTGATCAGGATAAAAACTACCCTATGTGTTAGGCAAAATTACCCTCTACGTGTGTGCTAAATTTCATTAAAAACGGTTCATCACTTTTTGCGTGAAGAAGCAAACAAATAAACAGACAAACTGTCGCATTTATATTAATAGGATTCATCAATAACTCTCAATTATTTATTTGCTTTATGAAATTATCTCTTGCTTGATGTTGTGTTTTTTTACTTCTTTAGATTTTTAGCATATAAGTGATTCTGGCGATGTTTACAAAGGTCTAAAAGTTCTGGTGTATCAACACGGAGACAAGGTTTCTTGTAAAATGTCAGTAGAACTAAATTCAAATGAACAGGAAAAAGTTCAGATATTTCAGACAAAAACTTGGAACTTCTAAGACATTAATGATATAAAAAAAATGTGTCTAATAACCAAATTGGTTCAGCTACTCAAAGAATTTTGGATTTCGAAAAAGAGAATGTCACTTTTTCTCATGCTTTGTTTCTTCCTGTACATCGCTGACTCGAAACTTAAATCATCGATCTTCTTGCTGTCTGCGACGATATACTGAACGACTTCTTATTGACCTATTCGAGTAGACTCCCGTAACACTGAGAACCTTTTCTATAATTTCAAGATGGCCAGTCTAGGACTCAGCAAAAGAAATAGAGCATGCACTCGTGAATTATGTTTGGCGTTCAAATTGTTCAGTGAAAGCATTCGTCCAAATTTTCAATCTGCCATTATGCTTGCTATACCAGGAAATTTCCTCATCCTGTTCTCTCCGCTACTACAGGTTTATCTTATCTGTAAGTACCCAGGTCATTGCAAATAGCCTGGAATAGTAACATTTAATGTAATAGGGGTTACACATGGTTATGTATGGTTATACATATATATATTTATACGTGATGCCAAAACTTTGGACCCCTTTGCGCGGACGGAGAAGCATAAAATTTGGCACACTATAGTTTATGTGTAGGAGAAGTGCATAACGATAATATTTTTTAATTACAACACTTATAAAGTACATTAAACTACCACCAGCCCTAGACCACTAGTAATGAATAAACAGATGAAGTATTTTTCCAATAAACGCTCGGTAAAGGCCCTTACCTTAATGGGACGTTTGTCTTGTAATTGATTAGTTGACTTGGCCGTGATTAGTGTAACTTTAATCTATTTATAGGTATATTGATTGAGCTTTTCATCTAATTGGATCGCGCCCAGAGTTTGTCCTTTAGGCGATGTTTCCATCTGTCTCCCACTAACTTTTTGTCGACCCTCCGAGAGATTTACGGAACTGGTAACTGAAACCTTCACAGATGTTGATTTATGCTGTAATAGCTGTTTGCCCTTGATTTTATTAGCGTAGAGTAAGGATTTTCATACACACATTTCGTAAACATGTATCCCTTATAATATTCCTTTGGGGATAGATTTTTGATAAAAAAAATTGCTTATGTTTGAACCCGGACCTTTAGCGAAATGCATATCAAATTTTATCAAAATCGGTCAGCGGCTTAGTTGTGAAAGTGCAACATGTGTATGTATATGTATATAGACAGATAGATAGTCAGACTAGGTGGTCAAGTTACGCAGCCACTCGCTCGGATTGGTACTAACGGCTTATCTATTCATCCATAACGTCATTACTTACCGTTGACGTGATCTTGTTAGGAGGATAAGATAGCTAGTAAACTTTCTTAGCTCTAAGCCTAAGATCTCAGCATCAGTTTGGCAACGCACCATTACTACCTTTGGTGTCTCTAGGCGGCGTGAATTTTTTACCATCGAGAAATCCATTTGTTTATTTGCGTTCAAATATCATAAAAATAAATTAGAAAATTTTCTAATAAAAAAAAATTGCTCGGGGTTGGGTATGTGCCCGGTTGGCGATAGCATTGCCACCTATCACATTGTGGGACTTAGTGTCGGCTAGTCATGGGTGCCCTGGTTGTGCCTCTGCCTGCCTCTTCGGGGATATGGGCGTGAAGATACTTTTTTATCGGCCAATTTCTAACCTTAAATGGAGTTTAAATTGAAATTCGTACATTGTATCGGTATTGTTTGATAGACGTGGCGGTATATTTTAGTAAACATAGCTTTCATAGATGCAATATGATTATGCCCAGTCATGATTCCACGTTGTTTTCAAATAACTGCTTTGTAACTGTACAAACACTGTTATGGAATTGTTAACTAGGTATTTCAAATACAATTGTTATGAGCCGCCATTTTTGTATACGTTGTGTTTAAAATTTAAACTACTACGAACATGAACGCTAGGTTGACGATTTTTTATTAAAACGAAGATGTTTAAGCGCGCGGTATACGAAAAGAACGGGCTCTGAGCGAAATCTAAATGATTGTAATAATATTTTTGAAATGAAAACATCTTAAGCGGCTTTGCGCACTTTTTTTGGAATGGGTAAAAACTTCTAAACTTGCGTCAGATCGTCAGAACATAAGGCGGCGCACTGCGCATGTGCGAATAAGACATTGATGGATACGTTCGAAAACAATATTTTGTATACTTTTTATTTGTTCGACCGCAAAAAGTATATTAGAGCGTAAAACAGTTTTATAATGTTCAAAACAGTTTAGTTGCCAACAATTACCTTAGTGGTAACTTTGAATTTAGTATAGTGGTTAGCATTCCACTATTGCAGGCACTCATTTCTAGACGGTAGAGTGATATGTAGCAGCATGCCTGGATTGGTACAATTGTATAACTTGTCTCTGCTATCGTAGCGTCAGTGCTCACCATCATAGTATTCTGAGCTGAAGAACTGCATCGCACCAGTAACGTCGCACGATGTTATTTTAGAAGCTTATCCTTTAAAAGTATGGTAGTTTATATAACTATTCTGAATGGGGGACCTATTCCATTTAATGATTTGGGAAATTTATATCATGACTGACATATTAATGTTACTTTTGACGTAATCTGTTTTTTAATAATATCAATCAGGTGCGTGGTTCCCTTAATGATAATATATGTCCGTTCATTTACGAGAATTTCGTCCTTGTTCGTACTACAATATCTGTATACAATACGTAATATATATTGGTCCGGGCTTCTTTGTAGAATAGACCATCTGCCTTCCTGCCAGGCAGTAAAAGGCGAGCATAGGCTTTTCATTACTAACACCGTGACATCTGAATAGGTGGCAGAGTTTCGCAGCGACTCGCCCGGTTTGGTACCACCGCCTTACCTATTCCTGCCGCCATAACGTCATGACGTGTTCCGGTTTGGAGGTTAAGGTAGCCGGTAAACTTAGTTTTGCTCGAGGCCTAACATCCCGGTCTTAGGTTGGCAACACACCATTACCACCTTTTGTGTCTCCAGGCGGCGTGAATTTCTTTCCATCATTAAATCCGCCTGCTTGTTCCAATATCATAAAAAAATCTTTTATTTAATAATACCGATCAGGTGCGTGGTTCCCTTCATGATAATAAAAATCCGTTTATTTACGAGAATTTCGTCCTTGACTACAATATCTATACATGCAGTACCTGGTAAAAAGGTTTGGAGCCATACATAAATCACGATTTCTTAATTGGTGAGTTTTTTTTTGGAATGACTAATATGTTAGATTCTATACTTCTTATCGTCTGAGCTTGGTGGAATTCCATTCTTGATGTAATTTATTTAAAAACACTTGTACTTTCCACAATATATATTTCCGATATATTGTGGAAAGTACAAGTGTTTTTAAATAAATTACATCAAGACTAATATGTTGCCAACCTCGCGGTATTTACAACTCCACCGGGCTTTGTGGTTGAACTCCCTTTCCCTTTACTTCGTCTGAAATTACGTGTTGTTCACTGTGTCAACCAAAATGTAAAATTGTTTTTATTAAATATTTTATAATTGCCTTGGATCAGTGTGCTGAGTGTGAGTTTCGCACGAATTTATTTTACTACCGCGTTTGCGTTTGGACGATCCAAATGTATGGAATAAAATAGTTGTTTCGACTGTCCGCTAGAGGCGCTGTCAATAACTCCATACATCAAGGTCGTTAAAAGTAAACGAGATAGTAAATTAAACCATTTAAAAAACTTACACTAGGCACACTGTTAGCGTATACAATAAACTCCACCGACCAAACGCGAAGCTTCGGTTTGATTACCGACGGAGGCAAGCTTTTGTGTGATGAATAAAGATGTCTGAATTCCAGGATCAGGATGTTAATTAAATTTAAATTTGTTTAAGTATTTCTATGTATTATTAGTTTTTTTAGTGACTAAATTTGTTGCTAATCTCGCGATTTTTTGCAACTTCACCGAGCTTTGTATTATTAGTATTGTTGATTAACGCTTATAATACAAGCACAGAATTTGCCTACTTTGGAGTAAATTGATTTGTGTAATTTGTCTAGAAACATTTATTACTAGCTGTTAGTCCGCGACTCTGTCAACACAGCATAGTTACGTTTTTGTACAATTTGCGCTTTGGGAGATGATTTCTGAAATGTCTATCAAATTGCATCAAAATCGGTTCAGTAGCTTAGTCGTGAAAGAGCCACAGACAGTCCGACAAACTTTAACATTTATAATATTAGAATGAATTGATATGGGTTTATTATTTAGAATGTATTTTTATGATATTAAACTAATTGCACAGCACGGTGTTGTAGAATATGTTGTATTATTAGTGACATGTTTGTAATAACTTATCAAAATACATAATATTATATCTCCAATAAATTGCTTTTATTCTATGCTAGGGTAACTTTTGTGATTTTCAGACGGATGATAGTGTACGATATTTTTCCATATTAAACTTTTAGCTTAAAGTATCTTCACGCCCATATCCCCGAAAAGGTAGGCAGAGGCGCAACCAGCGTACCCACGACTAGCCGAAGACACTAATGTCCAATATTAATAACCTATCTACGGATAAAGATAGGCCTACTAGAGTTTTGTTGCTAAGACATTTTCTTTATTTATTTAAAAATAACAGTCGTTGTCTGGTAACTGATCTAAAGTCGCTCTATCTTTTATCTTAGATAGGTTTATTGATATTGGTTGTAAGTCCCACAATGTGATAGGTGGCAAGCCTATCGCCAAACGGGCACATATTCAATCCCGAGCAACTTTTTTTTATTTTTGGTTGCCCGACCCAGGATTCGAACCCGGGACCTCATGCAAGTCATCCTTTCCTTTTGTATGCTTAAATGTATAAAACTATGCAACGGATTTTGTTGCGGTTTTTTAATATGTAAAGTGATTGTAAAGGAATGCTGGATATTATATACCCGTGCGAAACCGGGGCGGGGGCCGCCTGTAGTGTAATAAGAGTAAGCAAGGCAGCCAGTCTTAGTTGGATTGAGTGAAAGATCTCGATCGTTTATATTTCTCCATAGTTTTCTTTTTAGTTGATCGTTATTAACAGACTCGGTTTATGTTACGGGGAACTTTCTGGTACGTCGTCTTTCCCCGACTACTTAGGGGGCGTCCACAAATTACGTGAGATGTTTAAGGGGGAAAGGGGGTCGATTCGAATCTCACCTAATCTTACGTTGGGGAGAGGGGGGGTATCGGCAAATATCACCCAATTTTTTTTTGCTTCAATCACAAGAAAAATATGCTATTTTGGTCCATTTCATCCATACTGTACATGCTTAAGATTTAATCTTAAGCGTAATCGTAATACGATGAAGACCATTCACTAATTTCTTCAAAAGAAAATAATTTCATTCATTTTAGCTGTGACAATTCAACACGTTTAAATAAGAAACCCACATTTTGAAAAATCTCACGTGAGATTGGGGTATGGGGGAGGGGGTGGAATAAAATCTCACGATATCTCACCATTCAGAAAATGTAAAAAAACACCTCACGTAATTTATGGACGCCCCCTTACGCCCCGCAAATTATCTGGCATGCGATATGAAGCTGTGGCCTATGTATAATAGACGGCAGATGTGGTCTTACTAAGACTTAGTTTAAATATCGTATAATGTAGGGGATATAGGGCTAGTTTAGTAGGAGATAGTTTTGTAATAAATGCTCATTTCTCTGTCTCCTTGGTACTGGTATTATTATTATAACACACACGCCTTATAACACCAAGTTGCCATGTTCCGGTTTTATCCTACATAGAAACAGACATTTATTTGGTGAATGATTCTTTTATTGGAATTACTTTTATTTATTTAAACATTGCACTAAAACTGTATTGACGTGGGTGCCCTGGTTGTGCCTACCCCTACGGGGATATGGGCGTGAAGATATTTGCTATAAAACATTATGTAAACACAAAGATTAACTTAACGCCGCTTAGTATTTTTTCTCAGCTTTCCCTGGATAATGATAATAGAAAACAAACGATTAGTGCATAAATAAATAGTGCATAAATGATCTTAATATTTATATGCTATCTACATGTAATTTACTTTTAAGATCAAAACAAAACTTAACGTCCAATGATGTTTATTATTATTTTTATTGTTGCAGGTACGCTTTGTTATTACAACTACACTGGGAATTGAAAAACATTAATTTAGATAAGTATAATATATCGTTTACAAAACTTACAAAGTTTCTCAGCTATAAATAAACAAGCTTGGGCTTAAATGTCGGTACAAGAATAAAAGTTGGGAAGCCGGCAGACGAGCCGTGAGGTTGGCGCCATGCCAGCTCCTGCCAATGTCAATATCACGGGGAACGGCCATTACTGGAGGGACGCCATGTTTGCGAGTTTCCCTTTTATGGAGTTTTTATTGAACTGACATTAAAAGGAGGTTGATTTCTGAACGTTTATTTCTAGACGTTGGTTATTAGCAGACAAACAAGCAGACGGATTTCCTGATGGTAAGAAATTGACGCTGCCTAGAGACACCAAAGCTGGTAATGGTGCGTTGCCAACCTGAGGCCGGGATGGTAGGCCTCGAGCAAAAGAAAGTTTACCGGCTACCTTACCCTCCAGACCAGAGTGAACCGGAATACGTCATGACGTTATGGCGTCAGGAATAGGTAAGGCGGTGGTACCAATCCGAGTGAGTCGCTGCGAAACTCTACCACCTAGACAGATGTCACGGTGTTAGTGACAGTAAGCCTATGCTCGCCCTTTACGGGCTGCCTGGCAGGAAGGCAGATGGTCTATTCTGCAAAAGAGCCCACACCAACACGGGGAATAATTACGGTTGCCCGCGGATAGACGTATTCGTTTGTTGCATATCCCATTATACAGCGGGAAAGTGAATAGTAAAAAAACTTTTTCACATAATATGTCAAAGAGGTAGGCAGATGCACTACAACACACGACTAGCCGAAGGCATTAAGCCCCATAATGTGATAGATAGCTAGCTTATCGCTAACCGGTTATATATCCAATCCCAGGCATTGTTATTTTTATTAGATAATTGGAAATACACACTTTCTATTTTATTTTGTTGCCCAGCCTGGGATCGAAGCCGAGACCTTAAGAAGTAAGTCCGACGCCGGACCGCTAGACCACAGAGGCAGGAAAGTGAATTAGGGAAATTAACTTTTCTATTTTCTTCTTTATTGAATTTTGGCTTTATTTTGGTGGAAATGATTTTTTTTATGAATTTTCACGTGGAAGTTAGTCCCAGGCATTCCGGTGGGAAATCACGTAGGCAACAAGGTATGAAACTACTCGCGCTATGCGAGTTATCGTTTTTGTAATAGTTTTAAACTCTCTCCGCGCCCCGTAATGTGCTGCCATGTGTATTCTTTATATTATATTCATTATTCACGTTATTAGACTGTAAAAAAGCAGATGGTTTTCAGATGATTATATACGTGGTAGAGTTTCGCAGCGACTCACCCGGATTGGTACCATCGCCTTACCTATTCCTGCCGCCATAACGTCATGACGTGTTCCAGTTCGGAGGATAAGGTAGCCGGTTAATTTACTTTTGCTCGAGGCCTAACATACCGGCCTCTAGTTGGCAACGCACCATTTTTACCTTTGGTGTCTCTAGGCGCCGGAAATTTCTTACCATCAGGAAATCCGTCTGCTTGTTTGCCTTCCAATGTTATAAAAAAAATACGTGCCTGGTATAAACACAAAAGATGACAATTGTGTGTTGTCGTTTAGCTTAGATTACTTGACCGGCTGTCATTTACAAAACCAGAACAAGATATTGGGGAGCACTGACTTTGTGGCGGCGGAACAGTTACCAATTCTGACTTAGGATTCTTCCGTTTCGTAGAAATTTTATATCTATAAGAAAAATAGGGTTACTATTTCCATTTTATTTAAGGTACTCTTAAACACAATGCTGGCAAAATATTAACATTTTGTTAGATAAAATAAATTATTTTATCGGATCCGTTGAGTTCATTTGTAACTAAATGTTAATCATCCGCTAGTACTGTGTTCAAGAATACCTAAAATGGCACGTACGATTCTAATTTCATGACATTGAGGTTTAGGAGTAACAGTAATTAAGGTAATTTTGATGCAAGTTTACAACTTTTACCCCTTTACTAATAAAACTTACGCGCCCGTTTATCTGGTGTGTAACTTCACTTTTTCTACCAAAATATGAAGTTACACTCCAGATCAACGGGCGTGTTAGTTTTATTAGTAAAGGGGCTAATGTTTCGCCCCTGTGGTGGTCCGGTTTCAAGTATAGAATAGACCTTTTTGGCCGCTCGTAAGGGGCAATCAAAGGTTATTTAACAAAGGTTATGCGTTATGTATGTTTGTATGTGTGGTAGAGATGGTAGGGTAGGGAGCCACCGCCTTAAGAAAAGAAAGAAAAAGAAAGTATATTTATTTGCGGAATGTGCGTGCTAAAGTTGTTACAAATTTATTTAAGGTTTCCAACATATTCTACCACACTGTGGTGTACAAATATTTTAATATTTATAAAAGTAATTATTTAATTATGGTTTAATGTTCATGTAACAAATAGTTTTATACTTATTATAATTTGAATTATAAATTACAAACAATTTTAAAATACAAATATATTTAGCCCTGTCTACTGTAAACTATTTATTTGTTTATCTGTTGTATATATGTTTATCTGTTTTTGCCGCCTTTATAACAGTTTGATGTACTATTTAGTACTTACTCTCTCTCTCTCTTCCCATCAGGAGAGCCGTATGTTAGATTTCTAGAAGAGTCGTAGGCTTATTAGTTTTCGTATCCCTTAAAAATGTAAATAGTTGTACTCTACAACCATGCTATTAGTTCACTATACTAATAGTTTAATATACTAGTTGTTTGTTTGGTAGTATTGGTAAAAGTTATGGTGTGTAGAGGGCTGGCGCCAAGCCAACTCAGTGCCAATGTCAATATCACGTCGCGGCAGTCACGGGAGGACGCCATCTTTACTGTCTCTCGGAGTTGGTTGCCCTTGAGCTCGGGGTCGGGATTCACAAGTCTATGGTTAAAGTTTATCTTTTAACAGCTTCCGAAAAGAAGAAAGTTTTCAGTTCGATTTTGAAACTCGATTGCTCCGCTATTTACGGATGGATTTTCATATTTTTTTGTGAAGAAAATGCAGACATCTAAACGTTATATAAATGCCTAACCCCGTCGGGAATCGATCCGAGCCTCGCGGTTAGTCAGTGTAGTTAGACGTGTACGCTAGCCCACTCGACCAGAGGCCGTTGAATTTACACATTTTCTGTTTTTTTTGTTGTCCGATCGGGGTAACGAACCCGGGACCTCAAGAAGTCACGTCCGATACAGGTCCGCTAGACCACAGAGGCGATCATTGAGGATCATTGATGGCGAGGATGGTTTTTGAAATATACTGAATAGTTCATATTTCGTTGGTTATCTATAATATATATAAGTTTGCATAAAATCGGTCTGGCGGTTCTTCATTCTTCATTTATCATATTTTGAAGTGTAACTTCTTTAGAATCGTTGTGATTTCAAAACGGGTGCAACGGAAATACGACAGGTAAGAGACACAAATATATATTCATCCGATTCTTTTGCAGGTAAGAAAAACAAACATATATTTATCTCATTATTTTGTCGATTTACTGAAGTTTCACTTCTATCGTGTGCGATCGCACACACACCATTTTTTGTAAAAAATGAATTTAATAAATGGCGGATCATTTTTTAATGGGTATTTTTCAGTCAAATTGAAACTTTTTTCAGTTGTTTTTTTTCCCTTCTTTTGCTTTGTAGTTTGTTTTAACATAGCGATCGATTAATATTTTTTTGTTTGTTTGAATACACGATATTTGATGTCTAATTAATAAACATAGACTCAAGTACATTAAGGTAATAACCGGGTGTTATAACATTACAATGTGATATCACTACATAGTATGTATAAAACAAAGTATCTTCCTCTGTCCCTGTGTCCCTTTGTATGCTTAAATCTTTAAAACTACGTAACGGATTTTGATGCGGTTTTTTAATAGATGAAGTGATTAAAGAGTAAGGTTTATATGTTTATTTCATAACCGTGCGAAGCCGTTGCGGGCCGCTAGTAGATTATAAAATCAACATTTCTCTTTAGTTTTTGTGTATTAATAAGACATGTATTACCTGTATAACGAAATGCTAAATTCCCAAGTTTATCTGTATATAAATACGTGATGCCAAAACTTTGGACCTCTTTTTACGAAAATTGCGTGAACGGAGGAGTATGAAATTTTGCACACTTATAGTTTTTGGGTAGGAGAAGTGCAGACCGCTAATATTTTTCTATAATAAATAATAATGCTTATAAATTACATTAAATCGATAAATAAAACATTACCCACACTACCATGCATTTGACACACACACAAACGAATATGTATATTTATGATAACGATAAAAGATCACATATGGCACACTAGAAAGTTTGGAAACAAAGTAGTTGGTCTTGAGAAATAAATATGGCGTTCTTATTAACAAAATATTGAAATTTATTATTGTCGAATTTCGACCTATGGGCGACCACTAGTTTATATAGTTGTTTAGGTCGTGAGTTGATATGTCGACCAGTTTTCTCTTTTATTGTCTGTATGTACAAAAATATCTTAACGCCCGGTAAGAGGGCCCGCTAAAAGCGGTAGGTAGACATACAGTCTGGGCGAGTAGCAGAAGATATTAAGTCCCTCATTGTAATAGGTTATCCACGCATCATATTGTAGGACTTATTATGCTTAGTTAGTCGTGGATGTCCTGGTTGTATCTTTGTCTACATAATATGTTGTATCGAAATGCGGGCGTGAAGATTTCGATATTCCAGAAACGAATGTTTTCGATTACGGATGGTTGTTGTTTTACCCATAGTAAAATATCTAACTACGGTTGCTCGTTTTTGGTTAACCCTCTAAAATATTTGAAAATATGAGTAACGCTTCGTTACGTTGGGGCAAACTACGAATATTTAAATTTTGGATTACGTATCATTGATTATAGGAACCAGGCATTAATGGTGGTCTAATCGTGTTATTAACATTACTTGACTTATTTTTTTATTTAATTACTATGTACAAAATATTATTTTAAAGAAAAAGCAGTATGTCTATATGTAAAAGAAATTCTAGAAAAAATGTAATAATGAATTATTCGGACGTTTCCGCCGCGCCTTTACATTTTGTATTAGGATTGCTATCTTCTTAAGGCTCGTTTAATAGTATTTTTAGCTAGATGGTTCGACCGATTTTAATGAAATATCTAAAGTAGTATACGATTAGTATAACTATGTCGTAAAGTATATTTCATATCGCTAAGTGATATTTATGGCTTGGTTAGGTTTACCGCGTCAGCTAGTATTACTTACTATATTTCACACTATAATAAAAGGTGTCACTTTGCAGATAAGTAATATTAGAAAATCGTCACCAGTTGGCGCCATGGTACACGAGTTTTATTATTCTAGATATCTTTATTGCACACTCGATAGGCCGCCATAAACGTGTATACGACCCTTTAAATAGGCTCCGGCGCGTTTGGGCCTTGCCGATATTGAAAATATCAGATTATCTGTGATCTCTCGTTGTTTTTAAATATGGTAACACCTAAGACCTATGTGCTTTGCAAATTTAGTGAATAAACCAAATGTTAAAATATATATTTTGCGACATTGCAAACAAGCAGACGGATTTCCTGATGGTAAGAAATCCTCGCCGCCTAGAGACACCAAAAATGGTAATGGTGCGTTGCCAATCCGAAGCCGGGATGTTAGGACTCGAGCAAAAGTAAGTTTAACGGTTACCTTATCCTCCGAACCGGAACACGTCAACGGCAAGCACTGACGTTATGATGGCAGGAATAGGTAAGGCTGTGGTACCAATCCGGGCTAGTCGCTGCGAAACTCTACCACCTAGTTAGATGTTTCGATGTTACTGACGGTATGCCTATGCTCGCCTTTAACAAGCTGCCTGGCAGGAAGGCCGATGTTCAATTCTGTAAAGGAGCCCGGACCAAGACGAGGGAAAATACAAATAAATATCAAAGGACAAGTTACAAAAATTGAATCTAATACTAAGGTAAGGTAGTTAAATGCTTGAGCTGGTGTTAATCAACAATGCTAATACATAACTACTTAAATAGACACCAGAATATTTTCAGAAACACTCTGACCATATTAATAATAAAGTATATTATGTTAAACTTTGTCCACATAAGACGTTTACGTGCCTAGCCACTTGCGCGTAGCTATTTATTTTTTGTCTATATATGCGCGTAGTTATTGGCGCGTAGCTATTTATTTTCGTCTATATACGCGCGTAGCCATTGGCGGGTAGATATTAATTTTTTGTCTACGCGCGTAGCCATTGGCGCATAGCTATTTATTTTTTGTCTATATTACGCGCGTAGGTACGCAGGAACTAGGCAGGGACTTCAAGTCTCTGCCTCAGCGCTGTATTCAGCGGTTGAGTAGTGGCTTATACACTGTCGATAGAAACGTCTTTAAGGAGGAAAAAGTGCTTATCAAATTATTTAAATTCCATGTCCTATACATTTCAGAATTATAGCAAATACTCGTTACAAGTGTCCGTTGTATGGCCTATGTAAAATAAATAATTATCCTATTTTATTTTATTCTACGACTCCTCTTTTTTAACTTTATTTTTGTTTCTTTTCTTTATTTACTGAAACTTACGATTCTATCAGTTCAAGTTGATACAATGATCAAATAAATAGGTATAGATAGATGTAGGTAGTCTGTAAAAAAATCATAGCTTTATTGTGAATTTGTGGAGCTCTAGAGGGCAATATTCATAGCTTTATACTAACCTTGCACTAGCTCATTTCAAAGCAGATCTCTTACGGACAGGCATACCACCGAGACTAAATTATAAATTTTATTTACTCGTAAAATAATATTTTACCAATCTCTTAAATGTACTTGATGTATCAGAAAAGTAAAAGTATAGTAGGGGAACCCAAGAAGAAAAAGGTAGTTATTCAGACGCGTCAGATTGTGATATGGGGGAGATTTTACACTATGTTTAACACCTCCATTATGTGTAAAATTTGTATATATAGCGTTTAGGGCCGTCTGTCTAAGTTTGTTTTGACTTGTGAATATTATTAATTTTAAAATATGGTGTGTTTGTATGCCAATAAATGCTTGTTTAAATAAATATTTAAGTGCAATTTGATGCGCGGGATACAGTACGAATAAAAAATAGTTAAGGAATTAAATTTTAATTTTTCGACCCTCCATTAATGCTATAGATTTGTCATGGTATTTTTTAACCAATAGTATTTCAATATGTAAGTAATCTTATGGCGCTGGTTAATCCCAATAAAAGACGAACATACACATGGTATTTCAAAAAGAACAACGAAAGAAGTACGCGTAAACAAATAACAACGTGACCACACGTCTGGACGCGACGCATGCTACTATATCACTTCTAAAACAGCTTAAGGGCCTCGTCGTGTTTATGTGATTGTGCTGTTTTTAAACTTTATAGGTAGTTTCCATAGTGTTTCATGTTTGTATTTTGGTATGTAAAAGAAACAAATCATTTTTAAGATACAACGAGAAGCCTGGAAAGGACCAAGCCGTATGAACTAGTGTAGTGTTGTGTATCTGGTGCTAAAATCAAGTGACAGTGTTTTAATTTCAAGAAACTAATGGAACTTATTTTTAGAGACACTAAGTAAAGTTGATGGACTTAGAGACTGTAGCTTAGAAGATTAAGTGAAGTTAGAATCGAAGTCGAAGAATATACGCAGTAGAGCTTCTTATATAGAAAAAAAAGTTCATAAGCCATTACAGCTACCTGATTGAGGTGGTTCCATCATAGGAGACATATTCCACATGTACATTTAATATCCAATGTGCTCATGTATGACCTGATGAATGTAATTGTTCTTTAAGATTTTGTCACTCTTGCACCATGACATGACCTTTTTATGCTACACCATCTGATTGACACAGCCCAATGAGTTCCCATGAGGCTGAAATGACTAATGAGTACACATTTAGCATCCCGGGCTCTACTACTTTTAGTATATTTTTCATTTTCATTATCACTACACGTGAGAAATACAAGTGCAGTAAAACATAATTAAAAATGTCTGTCTCCTATAATAAGATCTGTATTTCGTAAAATCGTCTACCTGTTTCTTTTTATTAGTATTTGTCGTGATCTAAGATCCGAATCTAAGTCGATTTGCACCGTGCTGATAATAGGATGAAACATATATTATTATAAATTTAGTAAATCTATATTTCTATATTCATATTATAAAGAGGAAATGTTTGATTTTTGTTTGTTTGAAATGAAAAGGTTCCGAAACTACTGGACCGATTTCAAAAATTCTTTCACCCTTAGAATGCTACATTATCGCTGAGTGACATAGGCTTTGTTCCATCAAAATCGGTGCAGTCAAAGCCAAGTTACACAGGCAAAGCTGCGTGAATCTGCTAGTTAGAAAAACGGGTTGCCTAAAAAATCCTGGTTGTAATATTATTTTTTTTCCATTATTGAATGTTGCGTCATTATGATGATAAGAAAATTTCATCCTGGCATTAGGTGTCTATGAGGCGTATAAAATGTGCAGAAGTTGGGTTGCTTGTTATTCACCGCTGGTTGCCAGGTGTTAAACCAACCAGTCAAACAACACACCCAGTGTTGTTGCCAGTTACTTTCACTTAAACGGATAATATAAAAAAAATGTTTTATTGTAAACACGTTGGTTGCAGTTTTTCTTACATTAAAATACATATTTAGGTTTTTAGTAGAATTTTAAAAATGCTGCATTTATTATATAACATATGTTTATTATCAGTTCGGGTCTTTTACTATTAGCGTTATTTCTCCGTTTAAAAAGATAGCTCGTCTTTTGAACAGTATTACTCGTTTGTGTTTTTTATACCATTTTCTTTATTGACACAATATAAAATATTAAATACATAAATGTTTAAACGTTGTCACAACAAGAAAAAAGTAATATTTTACAAAACAAATCATAAAACGAAAAGAATAATTAAACAATAATGGGGACTAATGATTTCATATCATTTTAAGAGAATTTTATGAAGAAATAATATTTACATAGATATCTTTATACAATGAATACAATGAAATTCGGAATATCATACTGTGAATGTATTTATGAAATAACTATGAACTCTGAGTACTAAGAACCGAATCGTAAAAAGCGTTTTTATTTAGTTTTCCTGTATTACAAATTGTAGATAAACTTATCCTATCCATATCTTAATATTATTGTGCAAGTCAGTTTTTGTGTTTCGAATATTCTTTCCTATGTGTGTATCATGTGCACACATGTGCTCCTTTGCCTTACTAGCAATAGCCGAGCGATGGCTGACATCGCGCGATATTTGCATATTAATTGCCACTTTCTGTTATTTAGAGCTTAGCAATCGGTTGCAATTTGATCACAATTGCTAATTAACCAACTTTAAAAAGGAGGAGGTTATTAATTCAACTGTGTTTTTAAGCTTGTTGCCCGTATTTTCGGCCAATAATGAGTTTTGTTTACCTAAGGTAGGTAAGGACGACTTTTGTTTGAAATGGCTAATATGTTGCTAACCTTGAGGTTCTTACAACTTCACCGGACTATACAGAAAGAACGACACAAAATTGACGATGTACAGTAAGCAAAGGAAATATCCGACCCTCTTACACTACTTTTAAAGTATTGTACGAGCGTAAGATATTTCTTTAGCTTACTATACATATAAATAAATGCATTAATAAGCTCGAAAACAGATTATCGGATCCTGATAAAATTTACGTGGGAACTAAACTATGAAGTACTATGAGCTATCTTTCGAAAAACATATCAAATTGTGACGAGAAAATCGGAGTTGATTTTTTTGCGGTAAAATACGCTTAATGATACATTATTTTACATACTAGCCTGTGACAGAAATTGTTTACTTTTTAAACAGAAAGCTCAAATGGTTAGGGATTAGAATACAATATTTTTTATTTTACATACCACACAATGGGTACTTGTGACGTGTTTATGTCATACTGAAATGTGTTCGATTCGGTACGGTATTCGGTAGAACGCTACCTCATTAGTCAATATAACATATAATTACTGGGAGCGTCGAAACAGCTCCGCCCACCTGGTCAGTTTGTAATTTATATGCGATTGTAACAAAATTTACGTATTGTTACTTGTGACGCGATCGTTACATACATGGTGGCATACAAGAAGTTTCTGGAACTGGCCACTTACAATAAATAAAATAAAAAGCAATAACAGAATTTGAAAATGGAACGCTTGAGGAATATGTTACTTTTAAATTTTCGAGACTCATTTCTTTTTTAAATTGGCAAGGTTCAGTTCAGTGTGTCGCGTGAAATGAAGTCGTGTAAATTTGCACTTAACGATTTTCGGCTTAAGCAAACAAGAGAGTTGCCAGAGTCTACAATTGGCCATTGGTTAAGAAGCATCATCTCGTAGCTTTGTATACAAATGGTTTGGAGATCATGGGTGAGATCATTTCCATGATGATGATATAAGTGCGGCCGGTGGCTGTGGTTAAATAATCTAATATCGATAAACGAACAAAAAAAATAATTGTCAGCAAATCCGTACTGAATTAAGCATTGAAATGAATCAAGTGCTAACATTTTCCATTGGTAACTGAAGGTTCGGAAGCTTTGGATGCCGCATGATTTAACGGAAGACCAAAAATAACTGCATGTCGAGTGGTACTGAAAAATTATAGGAAAGTTTAACAGAGAAGTCATTAGTTGCCTATAACATTGTGACATAACGAAATCTGGATGTATTGTTTCGATACAGGAAGAAAAATTCAATCAACAGAAAGGCAAACTTTTCAAAAGTTGCCAACAAAAGTTAAGAAGAGTCCGAGCACTGGCAAAAAATGGTCGCTTTTTTTTTGGGAAAATTGGACGTTATGTAACAGGGTCGCTTGAAAATTAAATCATTGCAGGTTGGTATGTAACCATTGCTTACCCAGCGTCTTAGAAAAAGTTCGCGAAAAACTTCCTCGCAGTCATGTCATACTTCACCACGATAACGCGTCCGTACATTCCCCTAAGAAAACGAATGCCTATTTGAAGTCCCGCACCTTGCGACTTCTTTTTATTCCAAGAATAAAAGATAAACTAAAGGCCAATGTTAATAATGTATCTCAATCTAATGGATTTCAAGCAATCTAGATATCTGCGTATCCGCCGGCCTATCCCATACCTAATTGCCATATTTATCCTGTCCACAGATATGTTATTGGCAAGCGATAACATAAAAATGGATCAAAATATCAATCTTGGACAGCAAGTTTTGGATTAGGATTGATTATTAATACTGGACGTAAGAGGTTAACATAGCTCAAGCCCAGAAGCGGTGGTGAATGCATTCCAACAAGTCTTTGGGGAGGTTTCTACTGAAGGCTGGACCCACTGTTTCTTGAAAATCAACATTTATATCTAGTCTTATTTTTCAGAAAGCAGAAAAGTTCAGTATTACCTAAGTAAAATTGAAAACGAAAAAGAATCGGATTGCTTTATCGAAAATCATAACGGAAAAATTGTTATTGGTTTTCAGTGGAATCCTAGATCGAAAACCTGAATTAAATATACGCAGTCACAAACAAATCCTAGGCTATGTGAGACTGGAGTTCTATCACAATCATTTGTATCAATCGAATAGAGAAAAACGCCTCTAACTAGTTAAATATACTCACGCCCATATCCCACTAAAAGTTGGTAGAGGCACAAACAAGGCACGACTAGCCAAAGATACTAAATCCCACAACGTGATTGGTAACAAGCCTATCGCCAACCAAGCATAGTATATCCAATCCCGGGAAACATTATTTTTCTTAGAAAATTAAAAATATACATTTTTTTTGCCCGACCCAGAGATCGTACCAAGGACCTCAAAAAGTCAAGTTCGACGCTGGACCGCTAGACCACAAAGTAATTAACTAGTTAAGAGCGATTTTAAATTTTTTCTGTATGGCGGCTATCTTTATGGTGAGAGGCAACCTTCGCTTTTAGATATCATTGTTGTTACTGGTGGCAGTGATCTTCTGCACCATGTTCGTCTTCCAGCTACCCTCGAATACGGAATGTGACATTGACGGTATGGCAGCATGTATAGGAATGCTTGTGGTACCTATCCGACCAAGCTTACTGCTCAGGCTCTCAACTATCTAATAATCTGCATTAATTATTCATATATTAATACATAACGGTAAAACTTTGGACCCCTTTTTACGAAAAATTGCGTTGACGTAGGAGCATGAAATTTGGCACACTTATAATTTATGTGAAGGAGAAGTGCAGAACGCTAATATTTTTCAATAATAGTGATTATAAAGTACATTAAATCAATAAATAAAACATTACCATACTACCATGCATTTGACACAGAAACAAATATATTGATGTGGACGATAAAAGTTCACAGATGGCGCACTAAAAAGTTTGGAAACAAAGTAGTTGGTCTTGCAAAATGAAGATGTCGACCAGTGGGCGACCACTAGTAATAAGAAATCAATATTGGTTCTGCAAAATTTGGAATTCTTTTTTTGTAATACTGGTAGGCAGTCAAGCAATCAGAGTAAAAAATTTAGTAACAAATACTCGCCAGGAGATACTTCTAACTGAGTAGCTGTTAAACACTTTTTTAGACATATGTAAAAAAAAAATGTTTTTTTAGTTTTCACTTTTGGTCGTGCATCAGGTGATCTAGATTTTTTATTGACATGCTTAAGTTAAGTTTTCGTTCATGTGAGAGTTTTCGTTCATGAGCACATTAACTACTGTTTTTTTAATTAAATATATATACTAATCTGTATTAGATCACCTGTCTTCCTACCAGGCAGCTCGTAAAAGGTGAACATAGGCTTATCGTCACTAACACCGTGGCATCTGACTAGGTGGTACAGTTACGCAGCGACTAGCCCGATTTGGTACCACCGCCTTACCTATTCCTGCCGCGCTTCGCGGTAACGTTATGACGTGTTCCAGTTCGGATGGTAAGGTAGCCGGTAAACTTACTTCTGCTCGAGGCCTAAATTCCGGCCTCAGGTTAGCAAAGCACCATTACCAACTAGGCTGCATGAATTTCTCACCATCGGAAAATCCGTCTGCTTGTTTGCCTTCCAATGTCATAAAAAAATACATTTGCAATTCATTTGCTTTCCTTTTACGAAAAATGATCTGGACTTAAAAAAAGTCAAGTTTTTTTGTCATTACGATTGTATAATTATTTGTTAAGTTTTCTAAAACATGGCAAAAGTATAAATGCTTTTTTTTAAAGTTATGTTTTTTTAGTTCTCTCAACGCCCGTCAGAGGCGCTGACTAGGCTTGTGATAGCGATGTTTTATCGTTAACGTCTATCGAGTCATTCATTCGAAATGAATGTTCAAGCGTAAGCTTTTGGTGATATATAGACACAAAATCGTCGGATAAGCCTACGAATGGCCTTCGTAAATCTGTAAAACTGGATTTAGGGGCATTGTATAAACGACGTTTGACCAAGTACTCGATATATTGTTGCAATAAAACAAAGATTTTGTATGGTTGGTTTGACCAATCGCCTTTACAACATTGTCCAAAACATTGATGTCTAGTTTTATTTGTTACTTGCGAACTAAACTCTGACTGCTTCTTTTTTTTTCGTCGTCTTTATTTCGTAGGTACATTCGTTACACTTGAAATACGTCAGCAGTTAAAATACATTATAATAATTTTTCACAAGCACATACGGTATCCAAAGCAATATCACAGCCTTTTAAAACACATTACAACAAACTTTGCAAAAAAACACATAAAACAAATACATGAATAAATCCTGTATGAACAGCATCCTAATGTATGACAATGATATAAACAAAACATGCAGGTAGTTAAAAAGAAATAATAGATGAGTTAGACCAGGTTATGGATTTTCCCTAAAAAGTGGGAATACAATTTAATAAAGTAAGAAATACAAAATATATTCGGCAATAAAACTATAATAAATAAGTAATAATATTGAAATTAAAATTAAAGTATGAAATAAAAAATGTCGGTACATAGTATTTTAAAATTAAAATATTCATAAAAATAATATGAATTTAAAGAATCAGGCATTTTTCCCCGTGTCGGACATGATTCACTGTCCACAATAGACCTTCTAGCTCTCTGTTTGGAAACTCGTAAGAAGCTAACATAGGTAAGATGAGTCTTTAGCAACAATGCCATTAGAGGTAGAGTGCTGTACAAGAACTTGCTTCGTAGGTATCCACCTCTTCGTTTCTACCTCTGTAATGATAAGTCTCACAGACGTGGCATCGACTATAGGGTGCAAACCCCAGCTGCAGTAAAGCAAAGAAGTTATAACATTTGTGGTGATAAGCTTGCGCTTGGTTTCTTACATCAGGAGAACAGTTTTAATTGATTTGCTATCTTTTTTTTAAAAATCTGTTTGTCAGTCTCGCTAAAACTAGAAAACAGCTGGACCGATTTGGCTAATTTTGGTTTTGAGTTATTTGTAAAGGTCCTGGGAAGCTTCAAAATATAATTATTAAGAAAAACTAAGAACAACAGTATCTTAAGTTTTCCCATACAAATAAAACGGGGGAACGTTTGCCGAGACAGCTAATTTTGCAAAAAATATATGGATATACCAAAACATTGATTTGATTTTTTTTATATGATATTGGAAGGCAGACAAGCAGACGGATATCCTGATGGTAAGAAATTCCTGCCGCCTAGAGACACCAAAGGTGGTAACGGTTCGTTGCCGACCTGAAGCCGGGATGTTAGGTTTCGAGCAAAAGTAAGTTTACCGGCTACCTTACCCTCCGAACCGGAATACGTCATGACGTTATGGCCGCAGGAATAGGAAAGGCGGTGGTACCGATCCGGGTGAGTCGTTGCGAAACTCTACCACCTAGTCAGATGTCACGGTGTTGGTCACGGTAAGCCTATGCTCGCTATTACGAGCTGCCTGGCAGGAATGCAGATCTATTCTGCAAAGGAGCTCGGACCGACACGGGGAAAAAAACGGTGGATTTTTGAATTCTCAAACTACGGGCGCCATGTGCAACCCACGTAGCCGAGCGCGGCGAAAGTTAGAGAACCTATAAAAAGTCAATAATAAAAGATCACGTTCCGTTTCCCGTGACTTTCATACAAAATGATTCAATTTAATTTGCGTTACATAAATAGCCGCGCGAATGAAATTTTGAATGGAAAGCTTTTACATTGTTTTGTTTCAGGCGGTGGTTTAATTTTTTGTTTTAATTAACATTTCGTCTGGCTGATGTAATTGTACTGTTCTATTTATTTTTGTTGGGTAACGAAATAGATGGAAAGTATTTTTAATGAATGTTGCAATGTGATCTTCATCTTACTTTAAATGTATTACGTTCACGTTACGCTTAGACTAAAACTTCAAAACCTGAGACGCTTTTGGCTAAGCAAAATATGCTATTTTATAGCCCAAGTAAATTGCAGAAAATAAGACAGGTTTTGATTTTATAGGCCAAAGGGGAATTACTACTTTGGTAGAGTTTTTAAAGCAAAGACTAGCTGATCTGATATAATTTATATTTCCGTTAAGTTTTATTAGTATCGCCTCTCTGTTCTAGCGGTTCAGTTATTGGACTTGACTGCATTAGGTCCCGGGTTCGAATCCCGAGTCGGGCACCAGAAAGAAAATTGGGTTGTTCCAATTTTCTAATAAAAAAAACGATGCTCGGGATTGGATATGTGCCCGGTTGGCGATAGGCTTGCTTAGTGTCTTCGGCTAGTTGTGGTTGCCGTGGATGTGCCTCTGCCTATCCCTTCGGGGATATTATGGGCGTGTAGATACTTATTTATCTTACTTCAAATGTATTACGGGCACGTTACGTACTTAGACAAAAACGTTAAAACCTGTGACGTTTTTGACTTTTTTTGGCTAAGCAAAATATGCTATTTCATAGCCCAAGTAAATCGCAGAAATGAGACATTCTAAGATTTAATAGGCCAAAGGGGGATTGCTAGTTCGGTAGAGTTTTTAAACCAAAGCCTAGCTGATCTGATATAATTTATATTTTCGTTAAGTTTTATTAAATTTTATGATTTTCCGCTAAACTTACGAAGTTATGTTTTGCATCAGAATATTCTGCTGGTAATAATTAACACAACAAAAAATATTAAGATAATTAATTTCATTTCATAAAGATACTAACCGATCCAATTGGCATTAACAGCTAAGCTAAGAGTTTTTTTCATTGCAATTCTCCCAGTTTTCTGTTCATTTTGAAGTGAAGGGGTGCTAACAAAAAATATACTAAAATTGGTCCATAGAAATGTTCAAAAATTAAATACTGTAACCCTCTTTGAGCTACTTTTGTGTTACCGAGAAAAAAAAGGTTAACTAAAGAACTTATTTTTTCCAAATAAAAATTGTATTTATCCAGAAATAATAACTGTATTAATAAAATTTGTTCAAAGAAACAATAAACGAATAGGTAGACTTTAAAATGGTTTCGTGCTTAATTGTCCGAGAAGGTTGTTAACCTTACTGGCGTTACCGATTTTCTAACCTTAGAGCGTGAACTTATAATATAATCTGTATAAAGGCAACTTAGGGGTTGTTAAAGTTTATCATACCACTTTCGTGTTAGCCAAAGATTTTTGTAGTTGCCACTTAGCTCCAAGAGAAAGATTTTTAGGGGCACATTTTAAATACAAAACTTTAAATACCAAAAAATAACTTTTTAGTTCCCTCTAAAGTTTTTGAATAAGTAACTTATTGCTATGCAATTTGTAAATGATGAAATGTGATAACTTCTTCACATAACTTTTTATTCCTTTTACTAATCCATTTTTTACTTTTTGTTATTTTAAATTATGATTTAAAGTAGTAATTGTGTGTCTTTTAGTATTTTTTTTAGTTAGCTTAGCTTCACTTAAAACTATTGTACTACGTCAAGAATAGTTTACCTTATACACTAAGCTGTATACTTCTAGAAGCGTAGCTGTATTACGGTAGCCGTAATAGCTGTATCTCAGGTTAATGATAAAAAAATGCAAGCATTTCCATGAAGTTATCGTAATTTTGCTAGTTCAATAACCAACAAATATCACAATTAGTAAAGTTTTTTGTTAACACTTTGTAAGATTGCTGTAGATGTCTACGAACTCCGTAGAGCTCTCCTCGTGCTACGATCGGCCGGATCTTAACCCTCCAATGTTCCGTAAACTGTACATGGTACAGACGAATACAGAATCATTAGTTAGATCGTAGTCTTCGGTGCTTGAATTTATATTGCAATTTATTTATTTCAAATATCATTTTCTAAAGTATAACATGTATTAGAAATTGAGTCTACCCAGTTTATCACTAAATAGTATAAAACAAAGTCGTTTCCTCTGTCCCTATATCCCTTTGTATGCTTAAATTTTTAAAACTACGCATCGGATTCTGATTTTTTGAATAGATAAAGTGATTGAAGAGGAAGGTTTATATGTATATTTTATTCCCGTGCGAAGCCGGGGCGGGCCGCTAGTAAAGAGTTAAAAAACATTAGTTGTTTAAAATATGAATTCGTAAAGTGATACCTATCTAAACAAATAAATACTAGTAATTGTTATGGTCCAAGTAATTATTGAGCCTTGTATTTAATAGTGGACGATATCATAGACAAAGACCTTTTTCACCAGCAATGTTATCTGTACAACAAACTTCTCTTTGATCCTTTTGTTTATAATGTAATACCTGCGCGATTAATCTCCCTATAAACTTTCTCTTATAGTATTAATAAACTCGAAAGTATTCATAATTAGATTTAATATCAGAATAGCCTACCTTTACTCTATCGTTTTCCTTAAATCAAATATTTAATCCCCGTGTTGGTCCGGGCTCCTTTGTAGAATGGACCATCTGCTTTTGCTCGAGGCCTAACATCCCGACCCCAGGTTGGCAACGCACCATTACCACCTTTGGTGTCTCTAGGCGGCGTGAATTTCTTACCATCAGGAAATCCGTATGCTTGTTTGCCTTCCAATATCATAAAAAAAAATTGATCTCCTACAGGACTGATTTTGATGAAATCTTAACCATTTTAAACTACGAAAAACATGTAACACTGTTCTTTTTCTGTAATTTGTTGGCTTAACACACAAAATACCGTTAAAAAAGAGGGTATTGAAATTACATAGATTCTTAAAAATATTTTTAAGGATTTTGTAAATAAAAAAAAACCTCTTCACGCCCATATCCCTGAAGAGTTAGGCAGACCCAGGCACCCACCCAACCACCACCCACCAGGCTCAGCCAGGGCACCCCCGACTAGCCGAAGACACTAAGTCCCACAATGAGATAGGTGGCAAGCCTATCGCCAACTGGGAACACATCCAACCCCGAGCAATATTATTTTATTAGAAAATTGGAAAAGCCCAATTTTCTTTTTCTTGGTCGACGTTGTTTATAAATATGATTATATTTATACAGATATTGGTATTATGAATCCGAAATAATCGTTTTGACTCAAAAGCATCATTTTCTTAATTTTTCTGGTGGACTTTTCATGTTTTGCGTTTTTATGATTGAAGTCTGCGATAGTACAGCAACAGACAATGAACTTCTTAATAAAGATGATTAATTTGTAGCTTGATGCCTTAAATTTGCATAAATGCTCCTTTAAGTAAACAAAATAATTCGTGTAGTAAATTTGTGTAGTCGCCCTTGTGGACTAGCGGTTCAGGTGTTGGACTTGACGTTATGAGGTCCTGGGTTCGAATCCCGGGTCGGGTAACAAAAACAAAATTTTGGTTATTCCAATTTTCTACTTAAAAAAAAGTTGCTCGGGATTGGATATGTGCCCGGTTGGCAATAGGCTTGCCACCTATCACATTGTGGGACTTAGTGTCTTCGGCTAGTCGTGGGTGCCCTGGTTGTGCCTCTGCCTGCCTCTTCTGGGATATAGGTGTGAAGATACTTCAGTAAAATTTTCCAAGATTAATATTCCAAAAAGGTAGAGTGATCAACTCGTAATAAAAAAACACATTGAGTTTAAACTTAGAGTACTTTATAGAGTATCACCTTGAATTCAAAACGAGAAGTAACCGTCGTGTCCCGATGAGCTGGTGTCCGCGTTACTTTTACTTTGCTTAAGGAATACTAATGTTAAATGCAATTTAAAGTAGCGCACTATGCTGTTTTAAGAGGAACGTCTTGTGCTCCGGGTTTTGCTAATGATTAATTTTTAATGGGATAGGTCAGCGAAATAATAAAAACAATTACTTTTTTTAATGGGATAAGTCAACGAAATAATAATAATTACTTTTTTAATGGGACAAGTCAACGAAATAATAATAATAATTGCTTTTTTAATGGGATAGGTCAACGAACAAGCCCACGGGTCTCCTGATGATAATAGACAACTGTGGCCTGTAGCCACCATAAGTGTTACAGGTGCGCTGTCTTACGGCCGGGATTTCAGGCCTATTTTTCAAGTCTACAGTTTACCCTCCGGATCTGAACATGACCGAGTCATGGTGGCAGGAATAGGTATGGCGGTGGATCTCTACCCAGGCAAATTTCTGTACTGCACTCTACCACTAATGGTCTTATTGGTAATAACATATATTTTAACCAGTGCTCGTCTTTTAGGAGCTGCGTGGTAGAAAGGCAGATGGCCTGTTCTACTCAGCGGATCATAACCAACACTGGGAGACTTTCTTTGACAGAATTCACTACCAAAGTACTAAACTAACTTACTTCTTTTGTTATGCGCTCTGATAAAAAAAAACTAGATGCATGGGTGGGTTTTTTCCTTTTGCTTGTAATTGTAGGCTAGTATTTTTTTTGTTCACCATGGTTAATTAATTATGTCGATACTAAGAGTTTTTTGAATAGGTTCAGCAGTTTTGGAGCCCATTCTATGCAGACAAACATTGTGTCATATTAACATAGTAATATAGTCAGCCAAAATTCTATCAATCTGTCATGAAGCTCTTTTGAGATGAGCAAAAGTTTTATTGAAGTGAAAACTTCTTTGTCGGAGTTGTGCACTTTTTAGGAATGGGTAAAAACTTCTAAACTCGCGTCAGGACACGTGATCTGATCAAAAATTCGTAAGACGGCGCAGGGCGCTTGTGCGAATGTTCGTGTTGTCATGTTTGTGTACGATAGCGCAATAAATGTATATTGTATTCTACCACATAAATTATAGTAGGTACTTTCGTACTGCTCATTAAAGCAATTCGTGCAAAATTATTTCCTAACCTTTTAAAAATATCCAAAATGCACAACGTTAATATTCAAGTTTTCGCTTCTTGCGGCATTCCCGGAGTGCAACCCGTCGTTTCTTTTTCTCTAAAAATATGGCTTCTCATTAGTAAATAATTACAAACTGACTTGCAACGTTTGGTATCTACTAGGATTATTTCTGTCCCTACTGTGTATGCTCACCTTTTGTCTCTAATATGGATGGCAGGTTAGTCTCAGTACTTAAAGTTTTATTTGAAATGATATGTTATTCGTCGAGTCTTAATTTCTTGTAATAATATGATTAGTTTCAAATGTTTGAAAATCTATCTCACACAAAAGCATGTAAGTGTAAAGTGGCAAAAAGAAAGTTTTTTTGTAATAAAGCCCAGCTATTATCCTATTAATATTGCAAATGTGAAAGCTTGTATGTTTGATTATTTATTACTCCTTCATGCAAAAACTGCTAAACCGATTTTCGTGAAATTTAGCACACGCATAGAAGGTAACTTTGATTAACACATAGGATAATTTTTGTTCCGCAAACTTGTTCCTGTGGGACTATTAACTACGCGGGCAACGCGTCGGGCTACAGTTAGTATTATATATTTTATGTTGTATTTATAGCTCTTTTATCGCTTTGGACGTATAGATTGCCTGTGTAGAATATCCTTAATAGAAATCATTCAAATATATTTAATGTTTAGGATCAGGTGTGCTCGCCTCTAATTTGTATCGCACAAAGAGAGCTTTTGTGTACCGGGAAGGTATTTTTTTCGGCTTTGTGTCGAAAGTTGTTGTATTAAAATTGTTAGAATATTTCTCGAGCGGGTAGAATGTTATTTAAATAAAAAACACCTTGTACTCGTTCCTTATAGGTTGGCTTCGCATTTGTGACACTCCTGGTGTTGCGGACGTCCATGATGATCGTTTTCCCATCAGGTGATTAAGTTGCCCATTTACCTCTTCTTCTATAATAAAAGTAGCATGGGAAACGTTCTGAAATTGAAAAAGGTTTAGTTTTTTTTTATTTGTATTACGTTATCGTATTCAGAAGCTGAACACATATATGCCATGAACAGAATGAATGAAATTCTTCCACCCTTTCCTTTCTGTCCATCAGGTAAGGTAAGTAATTATTAGTAATAAAATAATTAATTGCAGAAAAACTACAAAAACTTGGATATGTACCCGGTTGGCAAAAGGCTTGCCACCTATCTCTATGTGGGGCTTAGTTTCTTCCGCTAAGTCGTGGGTGCCCTGGTTGTGCATCTGCCTGCCTTTTAGGGGATATGGGTGTGAAGATACTAGATAAATGGTTCCGAAAGTATCTCACATAAATTTCATCGACATCCTACTAGTAGTTTTTAAGTTATAATTAGTAATGCAATATCTCGCTTGTGTTAAAATCCACCAGTCGGATCAAGATAAAACTAATACATCTCGCAATCATGACCTATCCTTTTAAAAAACAACCATCAAAATCGGTTTGCTATTGACTGAGTGAGTAACAATCATATAAAAACAAACATATAGAAAGCATTTGCCGCACATGACCGCCTTTGAAACAGCCAATTCATCTTAGATTCATTAAAAACTTAATGAACTTAACAAGATTAATTCCAGCCTTAAATAGAAAAATGTAATGATTTATGTGTAAAGTTATTAACAACTCATAAACACAGCGTTGCCACAGATAAGATATCGTGTGCTGTCGCAACTGCCAAAACACTTCACTATATGACCTGGCAATACCAGTAATTTATGATGTCAGTTTATTGTGACTTGTGACGTGGCTGGAAGATTTGTAACGTGACTGTTATGTTTTTCAAGTGGTAAGGATTAGCAACCTACCATTTATCCCCTTTGACGTGGAAATCAGATGCTACTCTACTTCTTGTATCGCGCGGTTTTTGGCATCTTTAAGAAAGAGAAAAATAATACTTTATTCCTGCCACCATAACATCAGCGCTTGCCGTTGACGTGTTCCGGTCTGGAGGATAAGGTAGTCGGTAAATTAACTCTTGCTCGCGGCCTGACATCCCGGCCCCAGGTTAGCAACGCACCATCACCACCTTTGGTGTCTTTAGGTGGCGTGAATTTTTTACCATGAGGAAACTGGTCTGCTTGTTTGCCTTCCTATTGGAACAAAAATTTTAAAGATATCTATATAGAGTAGTTATTACACATATTTAATAATTTCGCTAAAATTAAGATAAGGTCAGCCAGTTTAAAAATAAAAGTATAAAGTGTAAAAATAATAAAAAATGTCAAGCTGAAGCACATAATTTAAGTAGTAGTACTATGCTGTCGTAGCTATATTCTAATCTATATTGGAACTTTTCTATCGAACATTTTATAAAGTACAGTCAGTCATTGCTTAGTTATTTGTTTTCCGAGTATAAAAGGTCAACCTTCATATTTTTTGCGTGCTGTTTTGCCCAAGTTACACGAAAATGGTAAAATATTTTAATACGTACGTTATATAAGCCTTTTTATCGAGCATTCCCAAGGCCTTTGAATTACAAACGGTGAACCTGCCTTGAATGGCCTCGTGTGGAACTTGAAATGTTTTGTATGCGAACCAGGCTAGCTCTCGCGTTATTTGGACCGCGAATTATTTAGTTATCCATGCTGTTGGTGTTATATGGAGAAGTGGAATTTAACTTTTTACTGGATTTTCGATTGATGCCAACGGAATAATGATACACCTGATTACTTTCGCTGTTTCGTTACTGGAGTGTATAATGAATATTTGATATCTATGCTTATAAAATAACATGTCCTGACTAACTGATTTATCATCGCCAAGTAAAACTGTTAGAGTTACGATAATGAAATTTGGTGAGTAAGGTCGTTTTATTGAGACAACACCCATTAAGGACGGAATTTTGGAAACCACCCCTAAAGGGGTGAAAATAGGGGATGAATTTTTGTGTTGATGAGTCATTTTTGAAGTTAGTTGACGTAAGGAACGCATAGCTAAATGTTGTAATTCGAGGATATAACTGTGGTTTAGCTATAAATTATCAATTAACTATTCCCATATTACAACTTAATGCATTTGGCACATCCATTCGATATATCCAATAATGTATGATACATCGCTTCCTATTTCCTTTGTTTGTATAACAAACGGCACTTTGTGTATTGTTTTCATTAATGTGTAATGCGGAATGTGTTGGGGATTACCGCGACGGGATAAAATACTGTTTGTATTTTAATATGTTAATCACTAGTATCTTAAATATCTTACTGCTGCTTGCACTTTTTCAAGTTCAATTTAATTATGTAATCGCTGTTTGTATTATTTAACTCGAGAATTTAAAAAAGGTATTTTTACGCCCATATCCTCGAAGAGGTAGGCATGGGCATCACCAGGGCACCCACGACTAGCCGAAGACACTAAGTCCCACAAAGTCATAGGTGGTAAGCCTATCGACAACCGGGCACATATCCAATCCAGAGCAATTTTTTTAATTAGAAAATTGGAAACACTACATTTTCTTGTCGTTGCCCGACCCTTGATTCGAGGCCGGGACCTCATGAATTCAAGTCCAACACTTGGACCGCTAGACCATAAAGGCGATTATCTTTTAAAATAGTATTATTTAACCCTGGATTAGAAGTTAACGTATTCGTAGAATGGATC
>NJDD01000543.1:762444-775355 GCA_002245505.1 Calephelis nemesis
TTGACAGAATAGACCGTCAACTTTTCTGACTGACAGCTCATAAAAAGCGAGCGCAGGCTTACCGTCACTAACAACGTGACATCAGACTTGGTACCATCGCCCTACCTATTCCTACCGCCGCATCATCAGTGCTTGTCGTTGACGTGTTCCGGTTCGGATGATAAAGTAGTAGTTGTTCCTACTATTACTAATAAGATTTCGTTTTAAAAACACTACTTTATTTTATTTAAATTCTATTGTGTAGATTTACTAAATACTTAACAATTGTTAACGGGGATTAGTACGATACAGATAGCACTTATTCAGGGTTAGCTACCCAAAAGATATGGCAACAACGCCGGTAATCGCGGTCACCTAAATTATAGATGTTGTTCTCCATACCAGCGGACAGGCGGCCAAAGTCTACTATAATTGTGCAGAGTGCTGCAAGGATAGAGACAACATATAAATTTTGGGCATTTTTTTTGTGATATTGAAAGGCGTTTGCCTTTGATGGATTTCTGATGGTAAAAAATTCACGCCGCCTAGAAACACTAAAGGTGGTAATGGTGCGTTGCCAACCTGAAGCAGGGATGTTAGACCTCGAGCAAAAGTTTACCGGCTACCTTACGCTCCAAAACGGAACACGTCATGACGTTATGGTGGCAAAAAGGCGGTGGTACCAATCCGGATGAGTCACTGCGAAACTCTACCACCTAGTCAGACGTCACGGTGTTAGTGACGGTAAGCCTATGCTCGCCTTTTACGAGCTGCCTGACAGGAAGACAGTTGGTTTATTCTGCAAAGGAGTCCGGATCAACACTGGTTTTTTTTTTGTTTACGTAATTGAATAGATATATGAAGTTATCCAGCTGTATATCATGACACTTGGCAATCGGTACTCTCTGCTTATGTAACAAAAGAGACTGAACTTGAAGATATGTATGTTATAAGTAGCAAGCAAGAGGCTCTCCTGATGGAAAGAGACATCCGTCACATATATATACCATAGATGCTTCTGATGCGTAACTATTTAAATGGAATTTTTGGTTACGTTTGCAAGTCTACTGGATTCATAACCCTTGAGCTCGGAACACGAGTGTAGTGAGAACTAATAATATAATATTTTATTTTATGTGCGGTTGTAGTATAATCGATGTTTTGTTGTTGACTAGCTGAGCCGATAGACGTTGTCCTACCCTATGATTTTTTTTGTGTAATCCCTTTCCTGACAGTAATCAATAAAACGAAAAAAAGAATCAGCCAAATTGATCCATCCGTTCAGACATAATGCGATGATCAAGGGAAATAGGATTTTATTCTATATAACAAAAGAGATTGCATCCTCAATTAAGTATAAAAAAGGACTATTTCGATCAGCTGGAATATCTGAATAAAATTTGATCCTTGTTACTTTTACTCACGTTACTTTTTTTGTATATCTTGTATAATGTACGTCTGTCAACATCATTGCATAAAAAATACACGTTTTGAACTTCCTACTCTTCGAAGTTAAAAATAAAATGTATTAGAAAACGAAACCTTTGGTAATAGTAGCGAAAATCAGAGAGCTAAAATCACTTTAATTCCATTGAAGTCGTCTGTTTACGTGAATTAAGCCTTAGGTCATGTGACAGGTCCATTAAGCTTTGACCAGTAACTTATTTCAGGTCGTTTAATTTGAAATGTCACGCCCTACCATCGCATTAACGCATACGAGTATATTTAAAGTATATAACGCATAAAGGTATATTTTTTTAAAAGTATATACGCAATAATTGGACAATCAGTTAACTGTTAAAGACATTGTAGACGGTTGTAAACACGCTTTCTAACAAAAGTAACCTTAGAGGAATTTTTTCCAATCTTGCTATTAATTATTATTAAATTTCTATTAACTTTATGATTCTTATGTATGTAAGCACATAACTTCCTCGCGACTGAGCGATTTGGCTAATTTTGGTTTCGGAATTGTTTGTGGAAGTCCAGTTAAAGTTTAAAAGATAAAAAAAGAAAAAACTGCGAGGAAATTAGAAAAAACAACATTTTAAGTTCTTTCCCATACAAAGAGAACTGATGGAACGAAGTTCGCCGGGTCAGCTAGTTTACAAAAACATCAATTTCTTTAAAAAATCGTATGATTCACCCATCATCTGGCACTCGATACTCTCTGCCTACCTCGTAAGGGACCCCACCCAAATAGTCTGGACCGAATAAGACATCTCACATATTTTTAGAACCCATATATCAATTTTTCACCATTTCCACTTGTCGAGTATATTCCTTATGTTATCTGTAAAGGCTACTCTATGGGTGATGAATGTGGGGATGACGCTTAACAGATTATTGGTATCCGAGCTCGTTAACGTTCGCCGAATACACTGCCCTTTTGCGTTTCAGCTATAATCCTCACTGATGATGTTTTTTATCGATCTTCTTTATGTAGAGCAGTGGAAGCTTATTGGACTTCATATGTAGGTTTTTAAATGGATATGAAAGGCTAACGGGTTGAAGGGCCTGATGGTAAAAATATTCAGCAGTTATAAACACCGAAAATTGTTGGTTGCTATATATTTTTCTGTAATCCTCACTGATGATGTTTTTTATCGATCTCCTTTATGTAGAGCAAAAAGAGCTTATTGGACTTCATATGTAGGTTTTTAAATGGAAGTGAAAAACTAAAGAGATTAAGTACCTGATGGCAAGAAATATTCATCAGCTATAAACACCAAAAGTAGTAGGTTTCTATGTGGGTACCTACTAGTGGGTTACAAAACTGAAAATATAAAAACTACCATTGATCGTTAAAAAAAAGGAATGCAATGCGAATAAGGAGAAATATTCTACCATATATATTCTTTCATATATCTTCACGCTATCTGAAATAAGTTTAGTTTTTAAATAGCAAAATCACCACCAGTAAGTACCATAAAAACTTACCTGAGTGAACATAAGTAAGTTTAAAGAAAGAATGAGTGGTCGTTTGACGTTAAGCTTGCCACCGGTCTCTCTTAGTAACTCTGAGTGTCGTGGGTTGGAGTTAGGTGGGAGTAATAACCTCTCGGCCAGCGAGGTGGCCAGTCACTATCCAATTTCAATCAAACAAATTAAAGTAGATAAATAAATAAATACTCTTTATATTATATCGTTCAATAGTCTACCTGCTTGTTGTTTCTTTTAGCAAGCATTTGATTCAATACCCAAGACGCTTAGAGTGCTTAAATGTAACAAAATATGAAGTAATTAGATATCTTATTCATTAAAAAATCTGACTGTTTTGGTATTGTTTGTATTTATGTTAATGATGGTGCTAATATTCTGTTTATTAAATACTAGCTTTTTTCAGAAATTACGTTGATATTACTTTTGTGTTTCAAAAGTAATACGCTACGAAATATTCTATTGTTTATATAAATATATCAAAAGACGAATGTTTGTGAAAAGCCTTTAAGAGAAAATGGACCGATTTCGTTCCATGTGAATAATTTATACTTGCCCTCAATTTTCTCCGATTGTTATCTCGAATATCTTTGTTACACTTGCTTCCGGAGGAATAGTACGTTACATTATACGGAAATATATTCGGACAATCTGTTTATGAAACATGAAAGACTGTAGAATTAAACGGTTACATTGAGCCTTCATATTACAATATCTAAATCTATATATTAATACGTGATGCCAAAACTTTGAACCCATTTTTACGAAAATTGCGCGCACGCAGGAGCATAAAATTTAGCACACTTATAGTCTATGTGTAAAAGAAGTGCAGAACGGTAATAATTTTCATATATTCAATTTTCATATTTCCAATAAAGTACATTAAATCAATAAATAAATCATTACCCAAACTACCATGCATTTGACACACACAACCAAATATGTTGATGATAACGATAAAAGATCACAGATGGCGCGCTAAAAAGTTTGGAAACAAAGTAGTTGGTCTTTAGAAATGAAGGTGGCGTTCTTATCAACAAGATGTTAAAATGTATTATGGTTGAATTTTGACCAATGGGCGACCATTAGTATATATTTTACGCGTCATGTTGTTTGTCCGCGATGAACTCCTGAACTCCTTAACCGGTTTTATTTAATAAAATAATATGCACACCGTGTGCAGTTTTAAGTAACTTGGAAGTTTAGTCGAAATATTATTTTAATATAACAGAAATATTCTCCACAGCAACGCGCGGCCAGGTCCTGCTAGTATATTCCCTTTTTTGTAACTTTTATAATTAGACAAATTCAGGACAAACTTGAACAAAAAGTTAAATTAAATTGTATATGTGCTTGGAATACACTTTGACAAGTCACACAAATTGAATCTAACCCCAAAGTAAGTAACTATATGCCTGTGTTATGGGTGTTAGTCAACGATTCAAGTACATAAAAATACTTAAAAAGATGGTATCTATCATACACATTTATCTCGGAAAGTATTTCCAATGATATATTTCTTTGACAAAATCAGTTTTATCACAAAACGCCGTCTCTTTTTGCAAATCTCAATAGAAATGTTTCTCGTTTAGTGAATTTCTGCTGGAAATTAAGACCGTGGGAATGGCGATGTGTTTGTTTAGCTGCTCTGGACTACGATTTATCCGTTGCTACCTTGGCGAAGTACTGGCAAGTATTTGAACTGTATAAAATGTCTGAATTTATGTGCTAAGAGGTATTATATAATGATGTTTGCTTACTTATGTTGTTGCTTTATGGAAGTTGGGTATGCCAGAAAAAGCTTTACACAGGTGCGGCCACATTCGCAACAGTGAGATCCGAGAAAGAGTGGGATTGAAAAAAAAAGTGTTGGTGTAAAAATGGGAAAAGGTATAGTCCGTAGGTTCGGTCACGTGGAAAGAAAGATTGACGAAAAAGATATACAATGCGAGTGTAGATGGATGTACGTACTCGAGGAGACCTAGGTTGACATACCACATGACTAGTTTGTCGAATTTCTTTCGGGTCGGGTTTTATCCGAGGGTGGTGGCAGGTGTCTCTTAAAACGACACATTTGTATGGAAACAGTAATGAATGTGGAGGAAGGTCGTCAGGTTTGCCAGGACCTTGATTTTTGGCACTCGATACTTTCAGCCTACCCATTTAAGGATTTGGCGGAGATATGTACGTGTATCTAGTATCGTTTTAAAAGATTGACTTATGTTACAGCAATTTATTTAGAGTGAATTGCATAAAAGTGTCTTTTATAGAGCTGGTGGAGTCTGTGCAGCAATTTGCTTGCTATGGATTCATCATAGCCTTATGTCTGTTATCATACAGTGTCATGGTCCGGTCAAGATGGTACCGTATCCGATACAAATTCTTATCCTATTAATGTTATAAATGCGAAAGTTTGTTTTTTTGTTTGTTTATTACTCCATCACGCAAAGACGGCTTAACCGATTTTCTTGAAATTTGGTACACGTATAGAGGGATAACTTAACTATTATTAACACATAGGACAGTAGTTATCCCAAAATAATGTGTCCCACTGCGGCAACAGCTAGTTCTCAATGAATAAACCAATATTCTTATGTGTTCATTCCAATGTTTTCTTTGTGCTTTAACAATTTCTTTTTATTTATTTAATATTCATACTTCACTATCATTACAGGTTTAATATCTAACATAACAGGGGGTATAACGTTGTCATTATATCTATTACTTTGTTGTTACATTCATATTCAATATCGATTTTTCACATCTATGTTTTCAATATTCCAATTATGTTAATTACAAAACATACAAGATTATTACATGAATCTGCAAACAACAGCCAATCACAAGTTTGGAATTTCGGGGTTTAAGTATATGTATTTCTGGGTTTGGTCGCTTATTAAGTTTGTACGCCTCGTTAGTCGAGGGGCTAGCGTACACGCCATACACCACTGACTAACCCCGAGGTTGGGGTTCGATTTCCGACGGGTGCAGATATATGTGTCAAGAACAATTAAATGTGCATTTCTAGTTATGGATGTTTATTAAATCTATTCTGGTATCTGTCTAAGTATTTCTATGTATTGGTTAGCATTGTTGGCTTAAGCCCGAATCGCTGCGAAACTTTACCACCAAGTAAAAAGGTCTTTGTTAAAAGTGTGTAGTTATTATCTTTAGCTTTATGAACTTTTTGAAAAATTTCAAGTCGAGTTTAATGCAGTTTTACTGCGCTCAAATCATTTGTGGTGTTGGCAGTCTGAGTTTCTAACTATTTATTCAACACAGTGGCTTTACCTTAAGTTTAATGTTTGCAACGTCCATTGATCGCCGTTGAAACGTTATTGTCGGTAAATAAATACAAAGGGTCAGATGTAAAGCTTTGAAGTAAACGTCTAGAATGAAATGGCTATGAAACATTCCATTTCTAATAAGCAAATTCTCTGTTGCCTTTATTTTGTAGCACGAACCAGCCAGTAATTTAGTCAAATATTAAACAGAAATTTGTATGCCTTCCCACGCATGAACAACCATTTGACCCATGAATAGTTTAGTGTTTACATTCTTTTTGGCGTAGGAATGTGACGACCCCATCTGACGGTTAAAAACTCTTGAATTTTTGAATCGTTCCACTAGTGCAATCAGTCATTTTTCCGACTGGTAGTGGCACGCCCGGGGACGTACCATTTTCTCACTAAAGACCGACGTGAAGTAGCGACGTTACGGCTGCGTTTCGTGTGGTGGGTGAGTGTCCCGATGGCTCCCCACCCCCTCATATTATAATGGAGCCGCAAATTGCAAATGTTAGTCCCCAGGGGGGTACCACCTGCAATTACTGTGGAGACCAAAACCCTCCTGGGGTTTACTCATTTGTTGTGATACTACTGGTGTTGCGGATGTCCGTGGGTGGCGGTGATCACTTTCCATCAGGTGACCCGATTGCTCGTTTGCCTCCTCTTGTATAAAAAAAATGTTGGATTGTTCAACTAGTGCAGTCAGTTCGAGGTGGAGGAAGAGTAAGATATGATTCGGAGTGAAACAACAACTTTATCCTTTTTTACTGCTCTCTTTGCTTGACTCCGTCGTGTTTCAGGTTTTTAATGACATTACTGTGAAAAAACACGGCTCTCCTAAATATAAGAGACAACCGTGACCTGTAGACAAAAATGTTATGGGTGCGGTAGGTGTGGTTATGTTAGGCCTATTGTGCATGTCTAGGAAAGGCCGACCTCTGGACCGGAATATAACACTGCCGTAATGGTAGCAGAAATAGGTAAAACTATAGATCCTTATCCGGTTAGATAGCAGCAGGGCACTCTTACATCATTGGTCTTTTGGGTAACTAGTATGACCCATCTAACGCGTACATTCAGTTGAAAAGTTTTGCTGAAGAAATATAATCCGCTTGCCAAATTACAAATATGAGTATAAGTTGAGGTGTGTTTCTTAAAGCAAGGAAACCCAGTTGTTTGCCTCAGAATCTCATAAAAATGGTGGGCACATAAAATTTCTTCGTATTTGGACATTTGACAGAGTAGTTGTAGTTAGGAAGATGACTTAGGTGAAGATTACTTGTAGATTCTCACTGTCCTCAGTGTCCGACGTGGCCAAGGCCTCATTAAACGTACTTGACAACTGCTGACAAGTGGGGTTGAGCAGGATGACAGAGGTTGCAGATTAATATGTTCCGATTGCAAATTAGTGGCTTTAAGAAAGTATTCTTTAGTCTTCTTTTTAACAGAGTAATATGCACTTGGCCATGATCTACTAATACCTTTTTAATGTATCCAGTATGATGACAATGTGCGGCATATTCTCACTCTCTGGTTCTGGACCTCTAGTTGAACTGGATCAGTAGGTTGTTTTTTCTTCTTCTGTTTTTTAAGAACATTGTTATTTTCGGTAAAGCAATCTCTATTCCAAGCTCTTCTTTGCTTTCTTTTTTCATTTCTGGTACGACACGACACCCACTTTTCTCATTATCTTTCTTCCTCTCTATTTTTTCTATAATAATGTTTTTCAAGTATATGTGGTCCAGCAATAAGTGGATGATTATTACTCTTCTACTTTCCATTGCGCCCGGTGTTTTTCTTCTTTGTTATTTTCGTCGCCTCTTCATTTGAAATCTTTTACATCCAGAGAGTTATTTATATCTAAAATTATATTATTCATCAATGTTATGTTAAATATAACAATCCCCTTATACGCCCTTGAGTTTCCAATTATTGTGAGAATGGTCTATGAATATGTAATACACCGGAAGCAGTGAATAAAGCGACCATCAAAATGCTAATTACATTATGTATTTATTGATATGGGCTGTCCGGTGCGGCCGATCGATGTCCTTTGATACAAGCTCCATTATACTGCCTCGTCGATATACAGTCATTTGGTTCTGCACAAAGGTATACATCACCATCTAAGTGCTTAATGACCTGGTGATAGAGGATAGCTGTATTATAGTTTTTATTATGTCAACTTTTTATATCAGAAATATTTATTTCGGGGGTATGGGTGGTTATTAAATTTACTCTGGTATTTATTTAAGTATTTCTGTGTATTAGAATCGTCGACTAACACCCATAACACAAGCATGTAATTTGCTTACTTTTGGGGTTGGATTCGATTTTTGTGACATGTCCGGGGATATTTAGTTTTAATTACTTTAACATGGAAGAAAGGTTTGCGTGGGCGGCTATGCACCGGAGGACGTAGTGTTGGACGACCTCCCACCGGGTGGACTGTTGATCTGGTCAAAGTCGCGGGAAGTCGCTAGATACAATAAGCGGCTGGTGACCGTGACTTGTGGCGCTCTTTGGGGGAGGCCTATGTCCAGCAGTGGACGTCCTCCCACTGATGGTGATGAGAATTTTTACTAAAGTAAAAAAAAACCTCAGGTAGGATTTAACTCCTAATCGTTTTATTTGAAAATTGTGAAAATGTATCCCAAGTTCGGTAAGTGCTAAAGCTAAAAACATTTCTTTATTTAACGTCGGGACGTGACGACCCCATTGTCCGCAGGTCGTAGTGTAGCAACTTGGCCTAATTATTTATTTATTTATTTATTTATTAACAAAATCCACAGCTAAATGTTATTACTAAGATATTACAGGTTTACTAAGCCTACAGCCAATAACGGATTTACATTTTCTATTTTCTATATAATAAAAGTAAAAGTTGTCGTTAATATAGACACACGTGTGAGTGTATGTGTGTGTGTGTGGGTGTGTGTGTGTGTGTGTGAGTGTGTGTTTGTGTTTGTATTGAATGTGTTGTAATGTTATACATTTTAAGTAGATAAATATACATACTTAAATAATTAGTAATATAATTAAATGTTTAAATCAACTAATGTTTTTTATTAAGTGTCTGGGTTATTTCTCGTTTAAAAGTTGCTTTAGAATTATTAAAAATGTCAATTTGACTAAATTTTTTATTGTAAGTTCTGTGCATTCTGTTAATGGGCGAATTTTGAGCATAATTTGAAAGAGTATCGTGACTGGCAAATAGACGATTTCGACTGTGTCTTGTTCGAGTTTTCGGTACATTATAATTGTAATATTCTAGATTATTATTGTAAACGTATTTCCTGTTCCTGTCTGCAGTTGTAAGAGGGTAGGATACTAGACTTGCAAACGTGTCCTCAGATTCCAGCCTCATGCGACGGACCAGTAGACGTTATGCTAAGGGCGCAGAATATAAAGGGGCATTTGTGCAGGCAGTAAACGAGCCGTACTTGTGAATTCCTAAGTTTAGCAAAACAGTTGTTATAACAAATAAATATCCATGGACAAACAAACTACACAAATTGAACTAACCATATCATATCATATCATTTTAAAATTATTTGTAAGTTATAACTCAAATTATAATAAGAATAAAACTATTTGTTCGTATGAATATTAAAACACTAGATGAGAACCCGGCTTAGCTCGGGTAAAATGTGACTCATAATATACATCTAGGTGCAAAATGTAGTCACCGGTTTTCAAGGAATATTAAAGGTATAAGCAAGACATAGATTCGTATAGCTTCATTCATTGTGTTTAATAAATATAGTAAATAAAAACTGCCAAAGTTTTTACACAATTAGTTTTTATTTTAAATTAACATTTAAAGTAACATAAAATAACAAAACAAATTGTAGTGAGTACTTCTCCGAGTATTTGGCAACGGTACTTATAAAGGAATCACAAAAAGGAACGCTTATTAAACTACCCAAGATGGCGACTGCGATTTGTCTGTCAACACATTAGAATTTAACATAGAATTTAACAAAATACTCGACAATCCGAATTTTGCGAATATATGTTGTCGATTCAAAATCATTATTTTTTTATGTTTTATTATTCAAGTAAGGTTACAATCGAGTCTACCGTACCCCTTGACGAAATTATTAATATAGATTGTGTATATAATTAGTCACTTATAAAAATATTAAATTATTTGCACACCACAATGTTGTAGAATATGTTGGAAAGTTTAAATAATTTTGCAACCACTTCAACACGCATATTCCGCAAATAAATATATTTTCTTTCTTTCATAGAAAATATTATATTTATTAGACAACAATACTAATGCAAAAAAATATCGGATATAATGAACACTCAGGCCCAGAAAATAGACAGCTGTGATCGTCACAAAAATGCCTGCCTCCGTCGGAAACCGCAGCTATATAATGAAATTTTGTGAATTATTAGCATTTATTGGCAAATATGAACATATAGTTATTTAATTATATTTTCAATTTTTTCGCATGTGTTTGATTTGCGTGTAGGAGATGTCGTATAAATTTTGTTAATTGCGCTGGTAGTGCTAAAACTGATACTGGATGTTACGTTACATGATAATAGTCTCAGTATCAAGATCAGCTTGTTGCCCCTATTTTATAACCGGATAGTAGTTGGCCGATTGGATTGGTATAAAGAGTAACAACCACTTTATAGTATTTAAGTGATAAACTATACCAAAATCGTATTCCTATTTAACCAAAGGTGTATGTGCATGTGAATAAAAATGTATGATCTCCCTGTAATGAACATACTATTTCATCTCTGGTGTATAGGAATCTTCTAGTTGTACCTATTTGCAACAAAAAAATGGCGATTTTTATTAAATGTTTTTGCTGTAGGGGACAGACGTATAATTTCAGCAATCGTCAATCAATTAAAATAAAATTTAAAAACAAATTTTGCTTCTAACAAACAATTTTTCCTTACTGGTGCCTAAAATATTTGGAAGTAGGGCGCGCGTGTAGTTCAATGTCATATAATGTATTAAACGCGTACCGTCCGAGCATCTAGCTGGGGACCTTGACTCATGCTGGCGCGGTGCCAGCCTGCCGAGGTTCTGGCCCTGGTATCGATCAGCTTATCACTTGTTGGTCGCCGCGTTAACAGGATTTTCAAGGATCCAGAAAAACAAGGTTCCTGCTAACTCGACAAGTTGCTTAACATTTCTACATCTCTCGTTAATTGGTAATTCCACTACTTGGTACTTTGTTAACTCTAAGCCTACGAATTAAAATTAAGATTATTTGTATTTAATGCTAGAGTTGGATAATGCAGCTATTAGTGCAGTGAAGATGCACTGTTGCCAGTTTACGGTTTCAGTTTTCCTATTACTCCAAATAGTGGCGCCCTGTTAGCCATTCCAATCATGGCTCCGACTGTCATACTTTTCAATAACTGTTAGGTCGGTTCAGCTTCGCACTGGTAGACAAAGTTCCATGTTATGTGAGAGTGACTGACATCCTACTAGGTGGTCTGGCCCGGATTGGTAACACCGCCTTACTTATTACTGCCGCCATAACGTCCAATGCTTGCCGTTGACATGTTCCGGGTCGTAGGGTTAGGTAGCTGGTAAACTTACTTTTGCTCGAGGCCTAACATCCCAGCAACGCACCATTACCACCTTTGGTGTCTCTAGGCGGTGTGAATTTCTTGCCATCAGGAAATCCGTCTGCTTATTTTCTTCCATTATCATAAAAAAATGTACATATAAACCTTCCTTTTGGATCACTCCCATATATTCTATATTATCTATTTGAAAAAAAAATCTTTCAGTAGTTTTAAATATGTCAGCATATATAGGTACACACAGCGGAAAGTGACTTTGTTTTATGGTATGTGGTGTAGTTAGTTTTATGCCCTAACTCATTATTGTTAAGAAGTTCTGAATACGGAAGACCGCTTTTATGACTTGAACCATTTGTATTGTTGTAAATATGTGTTTATATAGCCAAGCTTTTTAGAAATCGACTCTGAGAGATTCAACGGAAACTGACTACAACACTACAACAAGCAAATTTTGTCATGATATAGATTCAGTAGATAAATTGTAACGCGCGACCGAAATCTATATATTACTACGTGATGCCAAAACTTTGGTCCCCTTTCTCGAAAATTGCGCGGACGCAGGAGAATAAAATTTGGCACACTTATAGTTTATCTGTAGGAGAAGTGCAGAACGCTAATATATTTTAATAATAACGCTTATAAAATACATTAAATCAATAAATAAAACGTTACCCACACTACTATGCATTTGACACACATAAACTAAAAAGAAATGAAAAGTTTGGAAACAAAGTAGTTGGTCTTGAGAAATAAAGATGGCGTCTTATCAACAAGATACTAAAATGTATTATGGTGGAATTTTGACCAGTGAGCGACCACTAGTTTTTTGAAATCGACTCTGAGAGACTCGACCGAAACTGACTACACAGACTAGAAAAGGCAATTTTTGACATGACAGTTTCAGTAGATAAATCGTAACGCATGGCCGAAATTGAGAAATATATTAACATACAAGTATTTTGCTGCCTATTTTTAGTGGTTTCTATACTTCTTATCGTCGGTGCTTGGTGGAATTCCATTTTTAAAACAATTTATTCAAAACACTTGCACTTTCCACAATATATTTTTTTTATAGTTTAGCCAACCATCATCAGGGATAGATAGGCCTGTGGCCTAGACTTATTGTTCCCGAATATA
>NJDD01000543.1:781861-804970 GCA_002245505.1 Calephelis nemesis
ACTGCCCCCGTCGGGAACCGAACCCGAGCCTCGCGGTTGGTCGAAGTAGTTAGGCGTGTACGCTAGCCACTCGACCAACGAGGCGGTCATTTCATTGGCTACCTCGTAGCGATTTGTTAATTCTACTATCCAAAAGATAGCAAATGGTTCAGAAATGGTCTGATATACATTTTATCAATGTCGTAGGACCAGCTTCCGCCCGCTACTTCATCTGCGTAGAATATAGTCTATAGTCTTCCTCGTTAAATGGGCTATCTAACACTAAAATAATTTTTCAAGTCGGACCAATAGTTCCTGAGATTAGTGCGTTCAAACAAACAAACTCTTCAGCTTTATAAAATTGGTATAGATATACTGCTACTAGTAGTTATTGATTAACACTTCTCATCATTGATGAGGTCATCAAAAATGTATGCATTATTAAGTATAACTCAAAAACCAGATGTCGGAAACTGGTAAAAATAATTTGGGACCATTTCAGAATTATGACCTATCTTTCTGTTATATAAGAACTAGAATTGTGTCGCAATTAGAAACATACCAAACAAACTGACGATCGAATTGAAAACCCCTTTATTTTTTGAAGTCGCTATAACGTCAGTGCTCGCCGTTGACGTATTCCGGTCCGGAGGGTAAGGTAGTCAGTAACTTACTTTTTTTGCTCGACGCGTACCATCCCAGCTTCAGGTTGGCAACGCACCATTACCACATTTGGTGTCTCTAGGCGTCGTGATTTCTTTACCACCAGGAAATCCGTCTGCTTGTTTGCCTTCCAATATCATAAAAAAAAGTCAGTTAAAAAGTAAAAGTTAAGTACAAGAAAGTTCACAACCGTATTCACAAAGTTACCCACAATGGGATAGACGGCAAATCTATCGCCAAACTTGACGATTTCAGGGAACGTTGTGTTTATTAGAAAATAAAAAAAAATTGACTTGTCTTACCCGGAATTCGATTTCGAGACTTCAAGTAGTCAAGCTTTTAGAGAGATGAAGTTTTTTTTTACATACATTCTCTAAATACTTAGAGAGTTCCAAACTAGAAAATTAAAATTTCTGACTTGGCTAGACTGAGTTAGGCAGATTTTCTCTCATACCTACAGATATTTTAAATCACGGGAGCTAGGAGGGATGTATATCTGTCTCTCTTCCACCTAATTTGGCCACTCTTTGAAACACAACGCTTGGGTACACTACTCGTATATTTCTTGACAAGATACACAAATTGAATATAATCCGAAACTAAGCATATTATATGCTCGTGTTATGGGTGTTATTTAACGAATTTTATACATAGAAATACTTAAATAGATACCAGAATACATTAATAAACACTAACCGTCTTATTAATAAACACGGCGTAAAGTACACCAAGGTTCAACCCGGTTTCATAGTCTTTATTACAATGCGATAAAGACTAGAATATCAACTTAATTTTACTCCTTTGTTAGTCCATATTTATTAATAGGATGGCCAGCGTAATACCAGTCGGTGTAAATAGGCGTGTACGCTTGCCACTCTACCAACGAAGCGGTCAAAATTATTTAGGCGGTTAATAAATCGATCTTATATCGAGTAAGCAACCGAATTAATGTCTGGATCAGATTTATTTTTTTCAGAAAAAGTAGCGTCTGGTATAACTACATTAAAAACAAGCAAAATATCTGGGAATGAATAATTAATGTTTCAGCTCTCAGAAGCTATCAAAAAAGGCAGTATGTTTTTTAGAACGATTTCGAAATCCCTTTTTTAGTAAAGATTTGATGCGCAGTAAAAAATGCAAAGCCCCCAGCTGCTAGACTGCCCTAAGCTGTTCGGAAAAGCGCGGGAAACACATATAAAGAGGACCAGCTTTCCTAAAATGACATTTTTGTCGATGTCGCCAGCTCCCATACTATTGTATATATTAGGTAGCATCTATTCGGAGATATGGGCGTGAAGATGCTCTTCACGAAAGGCTTGGCAGAGGCACAACCAGGGCACCTACGACTAGCCGAAGACACTAAGTCTTACAATGTGATGTGGCAAGGCTATCGCCAACCGGGCACATATCCAATCCCGAGCAACATTTTTTTTTATTAGAAAATTGGAAAAACCAAATTTTCTTTTTGTTGCCCGACCCGGGATTCGAACCCGGGATGTCATGCAGTCAAGTCCAACACCTGAACTGCTAGACCACAGAAGCGATTAGGTAGGTATTTAAAACTAGGTATTAGGTAGTAGAAAATCTATTCTCGCGTTCTTAACGAACTGGTGGATTGACATTTGGCAAATAAAATGTCAGTATAATAGAATTTTACTTGTGTCAAAGAAAGGCGTTTGTAACAGGTTCCTCTAATCCATACTAAATGGGATTAACATAATTTTGACGAGTTCGCCGGTCGAGGTCGTATCAGAGAAAATCCGTCTGTCCTCCATTAACCTGTAATGGTGGAACCTTGCTCATTCCACTTCTCAAATTACCTTAGCCCTATCACGAGCATTTCACATATTCGAATTGTTAAGTCGAAATGTACTTTACGTTAGCGTAATCGTTAAAAACTCCATTACGTTCAAGTATACACAAATTATTTACGGGCTACTCCGTACGGTGAATCTATAACTTTTTCTCTTTTATTGTATAAAAAAAGTATCTTCACGCCCATATCCCCGAAGAGGTAGTCAGATACACAACCTGGGCACCCACGACTAGCCAAAGACACTAAGTCCCATAATGTGAAAAGTGGCAAGCCTGTCGCCAACCGGGCACATATCCAATCCCAGGCAACATTTTTTTTCCAACCAAAAACCAAATTCTTTTTGTTGCCCGAACCGGGATTCGAACCCGGGCCCTCATGCAGTCAAGTCCAAAACCTGAACCGCTAGACCACAGATGCGATTTTTATTGTATCTTGTAGAAAATACCGTACTTACTTAATGCAGTCGATATCGAAATATTTATTTATATTCCGTTGTTAGTGGGATCTAGTTTTCTACTTAACTATTTGTAAATACGAATTGTTCATGCTTGGACATAATTTTGTTTTAATATTTCGCAAATGTTAATTGTGTTAATCTCCTTAAATATTTTGTAATCGTATTTAATAACTTGAAAATACACGATAGTGATAAATTATCTAGTTTTCATAAAAACGAAATTGAATAAATATTCAAACTGTTCTTTACTTTTACCTATAGAATAACTAGATTAATAGATCCCGTTGTTCTTTTTCTCTAGAAGAACTAGAGAAATAACAACGGGAGTTCAAAATATACCCAAAAGGAAAAGGCTTACGTCTCGCCTTAAGATGGCAACGCAACAATAACATTCTAGAAAATAATAAGAAAGCAAAGCAGTTTATTAGTTTTCTATCTTTGTATTGCTCTACATCCTAATTCATCTTTATAACGTTAGTAACGGTAATTGAATACAATGGTGATAATCGAAAATGATGTTGATTCTCCAGTGGAAATCCATTACGGATATAAGTCAAATCTGTCCGGCCATTTTGTACGGGCTTGCGGCATTGTATACGTAAAATATGGATTTGATTCGGTGCCAATTCAGCTCGAGTCGCCGAAGATACCAGCCTTCTGCGTTGTTCACCAATTATGCATGCACGTAGATAAATATTGCCATCGAGCGCACGCATGTATTGTTTGTTTAAGCCAAGGTGTTACTTATCTACGTCCGAAGCAGTAATTATGAAATGCAGTTGTAGTTCGAATGAACGCACCCTAGACTTGATGTTCTACGAGTGGCCTGTATTACAGATAAAATTTTGTCTCGAAGTCATGTCTGACATAAGTTATTTGGTTGCATTAGATTTAATACAAGTTTGTCATAATATGCACCTAACTGTACCTACTTAACATACCTAACTGTATCTAACTCGTTGTTCAAGTGGCTAACATACACGCCTTACTTAACCGACCAACCGCGAGGCTCGGGCTCGTTTCCCAACGGGGGCAGGCATTTGTATGATTAACATTTAGATGTCTGCATTTCCAGGTCTGGGTGTATATTAAATTTGTTAAAGTATCTATATTTAAATATTGCTATTTATTAGAATAGTTGTGTAACACCCATAACATAAGCATGTAATTTGTTTTCTTTTTGGGGTTAGATTAAATTTGTGTACCTAGTCCGTAAAAAATGTTCGATGCACTCTATACTGACTTGCTCTAAGCCTTCCACGTCGTGGCTCTGGCGGCTTTTGACGTAGACCCTGTAATAACAGTTCCGTAGTGAAAGTAAAAACGTTACTGGCACAAAGACAACGTCTTAAACTTTTACATTTTACGCTACTTACTCTTCTATTATGTAGCCGACTTTTTAAAAAATCTTTTCAAAGTATCACAACATGTACTATATGTACAGATGATTTTTTAATAGTTGTTGGAGCAGTGCAGAAACTTTAGTAACGTTTACTAGCTATCTACAATTTTTGGCTTTATGCTCTAACTGTTATATAAGTTATAATATAAAGATACAATAAAAATAAAAGGAATCATGTCTAAACAGAGGGACCAGTATTGCTAATTACTTTTTGTTGTATTAGTTATCGCCTTTGTGGTCTAGCGGATCAGTCGTTGGACTTGACTACATGAGGTTCCGGGTTCGAATCCCGGAACGGACAACAAAAATAAAATTGGATTTTTCCAATTTTCTAATAATAAAAAAACGTTGCTCGGGACTGGATTTGTGCCCGGTTGGCGATAGGCTTGCCACCTATCACATTGTGGGACTTAGTGTCTTTGGGTAGTCGTGCCTTGGTTGTGCCTCTGCCTACCTTTTCAAAGATATGGGCGCTAAGATACTTTTATATATACCATTACATTAAGACATTAACCTTAAACGTTCGGACGTCTGATAGATATTTGGTGCGCTGGATGTTTATAAGTAAAGTATCTTCACGCCCATGTCAACCAATCATTAGGCAGGGGCACAACCGGGTACCCAGGACTAGCCGAAGAAATTAAGTTTATTTTTCAATCTTAATCAGGTCGCATAAAAAAATTAAACCAAAATATCAAACATGTTTTTAAAGCCCTGTCTAACAAATTCCGCTATATTTTCGTATAAAGCGTATCTAATTCAGTTATTTATGAGTACTCATATTTCAGCGCGCTACAAAAACGCCACTAAAAAGCCGACCCACCTTATAAACCTTTCATGTCTTGTTACTGTGAAATGTACACTTAATGTTGGATCAAAGGCGACATGAGTTTTTTATTGCGGCTCGTTCTGCGGCCGCCAGATAGCGACTCTAGCGGTTTATGTTGACTCAATACGGGGGAATGGCATACTAGATTTTTAATTCGCGTTTGTTGCCCACATCAGTACAATAAAGCTGGAAAACTACTATCAGACGCGGCTGCGGCTTACAGGGTATTTGGATACGAGTAATAAAAGTACACTGAGACTTGCAAACTATCGGACGTAACTCGCGGAAGTAACCTTAAACGTTTTTTTTTTGTGATATTGGAAGGCAAACAAGCAGACGGATTTTCTGATGGAAAGAAATTCACACCGCCTAGAGACACCAAAGGTGGTTATGGTGCGTTGCCCACCTGAGGCCGAGATATTAGGCCTCGAGCTAAAGTAAGTTTACCGGCTACCTTACCCTCCAAACCAGAACACGTCATGACGTTATGGCGGCAGGAATAGGTAAGGCGGTGGTACTAATCCGGGTGAGTCGCTGCGAAACTTTACCACCTAGATGTCACAGTGTTAGTGACGGTAAGCCTATGCTCGCCTTTTACGAGTTGCCTGGCAGGAAGGCAGTTGGTCTAACGGGGGGTAACGTTCGGACGTCTCAGATATTTGGTGCGCTGGATGTTTATAAAAAAAAGTATCTCACGCCCATAACCCCGTAACACCACAGATTTTTCGTAGCACTCTAATTTCGACTGCATTTATCTTACTTTCATGTTATGACTTGCTATTCTTTATATATGTATATACCTAATCCACTGAATCTACAGAACCCTTTAAGAGTGAGTTCGGCTCACACTTAGCCACTTAATTTAAGAAAAGACAGTTTAAAAACCCTTCGCAATGAGCAATACACAGCGTCAAATCCTCTTTTAAAATGAAAGCTAACTTCGAGTTCTTTGTGTATTAAGTCTCCTGGAATATCAGGTGTAGATTACTTGCCGAGACGTTGTTTTCAGCTTCAATATTTACAACCCAACAAATAAAAGGGTTTAGTTTTGTTACCCCATTACATAAATAATGCAATGTATTATTCTTTTACTTTATCCCTACATCAATTTCCATAAATAATTGCTTAATGACATAAATGTGTGATTAGAATTTGTGTAGTCGGTGTTCGGATGTGCCAACCCCCAATTTTAGTAGTGTGTGTTGGTGCTAATAAAACAGTTTAGTGGTGTGTGTTTTATGGAGCTGGATATATTTCGGGGTTTTAGCTTCCGGTAAGTCCAATTCATTCATAGCGCACTATTTTGCCTGTTTTGTCACGCCATAATACGTATACAATTTTTGGCAGGGAATTGCAAGTTAAATCATTTCATTAGGATTCGTGCCAACCTCATTGCCCATTTGCGGTTCCTTTTTGCATTTAGGCATAACTAAGTAATCGGGTTCTGTTAAGCAGCTCGCCTGGATTGTTATCAACTTAACGCCGGTGCTTGCTATTGTCCTGTTCAGAGATTGAGTGTAGCGGAGCTAACAGACTTGCAGTCAAAAGGCATCTGTAATGTGTATGGTTACGGTTGTCTCTTCGGAGAGCCGCATCTTGCTAGCTATCTCATACCATAATAAGTTTACCAGTCATAAACAAATTACCCCATTTTTTAAGAATATTAAAACATTTGGTTGTTTATTTATATCATATAATCTTAGATAGCATAAAAAAAACTTTTGTTAAAAAATAATATTCCTCTGGTCTTTTGGTCTTGGTCTCTGGTGACCAGTGTGATCGTTAACAACATGAAATCTGGTATTTGATTCCCAGTTCGAGAGCACAAAATGTGTTTTTTTTCTCTTGTGTATAACTTTTTTCTCATTTCGCGTAGTCATTGTATCATGCCTGAACAGATAAATCAAATTTGCTTATTCGTTTTTTGTAGCCTTAATTATTGAGGACAAGGTTCTTAAAACAAAAACACTAGAAAATAGGAAAAATAGACAGAAAATAGGTTAGTTGCTCTTAATGTCAAGCGGTACAAAGTCCACTGGTACGGCTAATTTTCTAATAAAAGCGTTACCCTATATAGGAAAAGTACGCGATTTTGGATAGGTTTGCACAAAGCACCTTCGGCTAATTATAAGTTATGTAGCTCTGCCAAACGCTTCGTGTATTTGGGCGTGAAAATATTTTACTTACCCCATCCAACTAAGCTCTCTTAATGAGTTTAGGTTGACTAGTAGAGAATGCCATGCTGCATGAAATTCACCTTTGTACACTATTGTGTATAATAAATCTATATATATAAGAAAGTCGAGTTTGTTACAACACTTATAACTCAAGATATGCTGGACCAATTTTCATGGTTTTTTAATCGTTGGATTTGTTAACAAATAGTTCAACTTATTAGGCTGAAAATTGATGGAGAGGTAGCTTAGAACCGGGAGAAGGACATGGGGTACATTTTTTCTCGTACAACAGTGAGGAACCTAGGAAAACGAAATTTTAATTTTTCCCATACAGACTGTTCGGGAGGAACTAAGTTCGAAAATTGACTTTTTAATTTTTCCCATACAAACTGAACGGGCGGAACGAAGTTCGCCGTATCAGCTAGTTTTAAACAAATAAATAAATAAATAAAAGTATCTTCACGCCCATATCTCCGAAGAGGTAGGCAGAGGCACAACCAGGACACCCACGACTAGCCGAAGACACTAAATCCCACAATGTGATAGGTGGCAAGCCTATCGCCAACCGGACACATTTCCAATCCCGAGCAACATTTTTTTTGTTAGAAAATTGGAAAAAAGCGCAAGCTTTCTTTAGTTTCCCGACCCGGGATTCGAACCCGGGACCTCATGCAGTCAAATGCAACAAATGAACCACTAGACCACAGAGGCGATTAAATAAATAAATAATCTAGTCATAATTGCTACCCAAAACATGTCGCAGTTTCCAATATTACAGTCGCGTGTACATCGCACCTGTGCACCTTACGTAATCCGCTATTCGGGAGCTGGAGCGGTGTGGACGGATATAAAATTAAATTTGCCTCGTTTGCACAACAGAACAAAGGATTATTATCGCGATACTACTAAATTCCCTTTTCGCTTCACTCTTGTACATCGCGGGCTGAAAATATTCTGTCACTGGCAGTTGAATTATTGTCTGGCCTGGATTAATTAATTAACTGCCCTCATAAAATAGTCTGTCATTTTCCAAGCGGATTTTGTGGGTGTGATGGTCATTTTAGCTTGTCTTTTTTTAACTACTGTCTTACTTATCAGGCCTAATACTTCGCCCCTAGGATAGCGACCGGCCTATAACATCTATTTTAAGCCACTATTGTCTCATATTATCAGGAGATGAAAAAGCAGTTCTCCGGATAAGAAATATCTTTCTCGTATAGATAGGATTATATTTCTACTGCATCTCTGATTGTGGTGGGGCACTTGACACTTGTGCAAGTCTACCAGGCTACCCTACTATACAGAACGGAACAAGACAATCGCTAGTTCTGGCCATATAGAGGTCGACTTTGAAAAGGCTGGCTTTACTTAGGTCTGATAGTTCGCTCTAATATTTATGAACAATAACTGTCCATGTTTGAGTCATTCAGACATCGACATGAGATAGCTAGCCATGCTTTGTACAGACATTTCGCTATTGGTTGAATTTTATCACACTTTTGTTCACACTCCCATGTTTGTGTGAACGCCAGGTATACCACAATAAATCGCTTAGAAATCCATCCGACTCCCATCATTTATTTTATTTTTATGATATTGGAAGGCAAACTAGCAGACGGATTTCCTGAGTCCTGACAATGGTTGCGTAGCCAACGTAAGGGCGGGATGTTAGGCCTAGAGCAAAATATAATCTATACTTGTTTTCGTCGGCGATTGGTGGAATTCCATTGTATACACACTTTTTTTAGGTAAACACTTGTATTTTTCCACTATACACTTTATTTAATACTTTATGCTACTCTATAGCTAATCGGTTTCACTTTTTATAGCATCATCAGGGTTAAATATAAAAATTCTGTTTTAATTTAACTTTTAGTACTTGTAACTATACGTTACGTTACTATACGTTGTAAGTAACGGTTAGCTATAGAGTGCCATAAAATATTAAATAAAGTGTATAGTGAAAAAGTACAAATGTTTACCTCAAAAAATGTGTCTAGAGCAAAATAAATAATTTAATAATATTTTTATATTACATTATATAACAAAAAAGTTCACAGTCTAGTCATACTTCTATACCAATAATGGGAATTGTGCGCAGTGGAATTGTCTTATGGTATACTTTTTATATGTCAAGATAACTGATAGGTTGGAGATTGAAAAAGGCTACTTGTAATCCCGATTTCTAAACAAGTTCTCGCCAGAAAATAAGTTAATTTAATAAGCGGTCATCATTTAGTCAAATGTATCGCCTCTGTGGTTTAGCGGTTCAGTTGTAGAACTTGATTGCCTGAGGTCCCGGGTTCGAATCGCAGGTCGGGCATCAAAAATAAAATTGAGTTTTTCCAATTTTCTAGTAAAAAAAAATGTTGCTCGGGATTGAAAATGTGCACGGTTGGGGATAGGCTTGCCACCTATCACATTGTAGGACTAATTATCTTCGGCTAGTTGTGGGTGCCCTGGTTGTGCCTCTGCCTACCTCTTCGGGGATATGGGCGGGAAGATACTACTACTATCAAGTCAAATGTTAATCTTCGCACGCTGCTACTACTACTACCTACCATGTAATCCATATTAGGGATTGTGTAGATGCTTTACTAATTCGATAGTAATTACTCCAACCTTTTCTAAGGTACCTAATATTACGACTACGCCTGATCCTGGCGTAAAACCTTAGTCTTAGTTGAAAACCTAATCAAATTTAGACAGAAGTACGCAACTTTGGGCTTTGTGTTATTAAAATTGTAGAACTTTCTTGGGATATAGATTTGAAAACTTTTGCAATCGTACCTGATAATATTACCTGCTTTAATATAGTTTTTGTTACTTTAAAAAGTCTGCTTGGATTGTTTAAACACATTCATTAACAACTTCGTAAAGTAATGTAAAAAGCCTTTTCAAATCGCGGCAGTGACTTTAAAAAGTATGCTTGGAAACATGAAACTATTTTTTCGGCTTTAAAGGTTAAGCTTACATAACGAAGCTTTTAAAACTAATATTTGTATTCCAAAACTTTCAGCCCTGCCTATTTTAAAACAAGTTTCGAAAGTTGAGCTTTTATGTTAGCTTTTTAACTATTCCAGTTTTAATATTTGACACATTTTAAAATACAGTTTGTGTTATTAAAATGTTTTTTTCTTAAATGAAAAAGTAGCACAAGATTAACCTTTTAAATGTATATTCCTTCCTCTGTTTGGTTCCGGGCTTCTTAAAGGAATATAGGTTTTGAGTTTCTTTTGCCATATTGTCTGTTTGCTTGTCACTTACAACGTCACCAATAAGAGGAGGCATACGTTTAACGACAACGTGCCTGTATTGTTACTACCACCTTACTTATTCTTGTTGCCGTACCGCCACTTTCGTGTTCCGGTTTAGCAATAGAGTAGCCAGTTATCCTGAATCGCATAGGAAGCGTTTAATGCCAGTCTTATATTACTTTTGATGTCTTTGTAAGAAATACGCGTACTTTTCATCACTAGAGGATCCGCTTGAATCCAAAAGTCATCATTTATTTAATGTTCTCAAATTTTCATTTTCTTTCTAATAAAGAAAAATTTCACCTCGCACAGGATACGAATGCGTGCTTTTCCTCTCTTGCTGGCGAATTATCTATGAAAAGATCCAATTTGTTGTATATATTTTTTGCATTCTCTTTATTTTGGGTTTGCTGGAAGAAATCTCTTTTAGAGATAAACTCGCCTTTTGTATAATTTTTACATATATACTTGTTTTTGAACTTTTTTTGTGTACAATGAAGAATTAAAAAAAGAAAAAAATTTTCATGACAATAGTGAATTTTCTAGCTAAAGGAAAACATTAGTATAACATGATGTGAACTAAAACGTCTTACAAATGTCGACTCGTTAAGGCTGTAACAGACATTTTTGTCTCAGTACAGTCAGCTTAGTTTAGTGAATCGCCCTAACGTGCGTGCCACTGCGGGACGTGACGTATCTGCCTTAATCATTGCACGGGACGACGCGGAGTGCCTTTTTAACTCAAAGAAAAGAAATATACGCTTTTACTTTTAGTGAATAGTTAAACGTCCTTGAAATGACCACGGTACCTGGTAAAGAACTTAACGAAAATTGTACCTAGGCTGTTAAATTCCAACTCCCACTTAAATGTTATGTTGCATGTTGTGTTAAATATTTAAAGTTATAAGAAAAGCATTAATTTTATTAGGGTAAAAATTATCATCGTCTATGGACAAATAACAAAAACGTCTATAAATGTATTACTACTCTGCCAACCTGGCCAGTATTCCTGCCTACATAACGTCAGTGCTGTTGACGTGTTCTGGTTCGGAGGGTAAGGTAGCCGTTACACTTACTTATTACCATCTTTGGTGTCTCTAGGTGACGTGAATTACTTATCATCAGGAAACCCGTCTGCTTGTTTGTCTTGAAAAAACTTTAGAACAACTTGTCATTTAAAATGTACATGGTAGACTGTCTGGACCGCTTTTTCTTTATTTTTTCCTGAAATTCCCTCTTAATAATGGTCGCACCAGTTTCAAATTATTCCTAATTTTAAATATATCTCCCCATTTTTAAAGACACAGCTTAAATCACACAGACTCGGTAAATAACATAGAATCTTACACTAGTTACATCAGAGACATCCTTACACCGACTCCACCCTTTAATCTCAAATTAAAAAGGTCAAAATTCTAGGGTCAGGTAGCAGACGAGCTTTATTACCACGTATGAGATTAACGTTATAACGATAATGGCGAGCATTGACTGTAAAGTGAATTTATAATACGGCGGATAGCTCCGACTGAGACGTTGCAAAAATCCACCATTTATAATTCAAATAAAAACGTTACACGACCTCTAATAAATAAGAGCTTTTGAAGAAGAGCTTTTAAATAAGAAATGTTGCACGAAACAGCGCTATAAATAATAACCCTCGAACGCTCCGTTTAAGCACAGTACAGGCCAAAGTACACTTGAGCCTTATTAAGTGATTTATTTTGTAATTTTCAAGGGATTTACACATTAAATTGATTTATTTGTTTCAGGTAAACGATGCATGATAAACGGGAATTCAAAGAAACTCAATCGTAAAAATGAATTCGTAAGTTTTCTTATAAAATTAATATTAATGTCTGTGCTACGGAAGGAAGCTGTTGTAAGTAGAATGTAAGGTAAAAACAACATTTTGTGACGGTAAGAAATGCATGCAATTTCTTATAGACTACAGGCCTATGCCAAAAATAGATGGGTCATATGAACCACCAGGACGATATAAAGCATAAAATATGTTGCTATATTCAGCAATATGCACTATGCCGTCAAAGTAGGAGACAAAAATGGACTTATTCTACCTGGACTTCGGAATTCTCACCTGCACTCAGTTGGACAGCTCACAGGGGTCGGCATAGTGCTGAATCTTACTATTTTATGCTTTTATATCGTCCTTTATACGTCAACTGGTGGTTCATATGACCCATCTTCTTTTGGCATGGGCCTGTAGTCTAGAAGCTTTCGTAATAAAATCTAAGCTAAAAACAAAGCAACGCATATCGTTACGGTAAGAAATACATGCAATTTCTTACTGTCAAGTATAACTGTCTGTTGCATAGTTTTGGTACTTGAGGCTGAGATAATATTATGTCGATTCGTTAAGTAAGTAAACCAGCTATCCTTTCCTACACGGAACCGGAATACGGCAAAAGCCGAATTCAGTTTTTTTTTAATATACAGTGTAATTGCACATATTGCTCATTGCTCGATATAACCGGTTTTTTTAAAGAAAGATTTTGTTTTTTAATGTATTCTTACATTTTTATTGTATGTCAAATACTCATACATAAAATGTTAAAAAATGTGTAACATTTAAATTTAGTTCATACGAAAAAATTCATTCGAAATCTATATCTGCTATGTATAAAAATAAATCTTCATTTTTCGTGGTCCCCGCATCACGCTTGAACGAATGGACCAGTTTTGCTAATTCTTCTTTTTTTTGTTTATTGTCAGGCGCGTTATTGTTTTATGAAAGTAAACTCCGGGAAAATAGTAGGTAAAACTGTTAGTACCCGTTAATGTCAAGCGCTACGAAGTTCGCCGGTTCGGCTAGTATTTAAAAAAAACTATTTCGCGTGGTATGCGTTGCATCATGCCTAAAGGGTTGGACCCCTTTTGCTAATTCTTTTATTTTTGTATTTGATATCGTTAGGAGTAGGTTTTTAAGAAAAATGAACTTTGAAAAATGCATGGAAAATGGGGAAAATAAACCTTTAAATCATACCAATCGCAATCGTTGTAGTTAATGTCAAGCGATACGAAGTTCACCGAGTTTGCTGCTACTGAAACATGTGTGAAAAGTTTATTGTATTCTCTTTAATCTACATCTCGTAGCATATTCGTAGCTTGTAGTATATATGTAGCTGTCTCGTAGATCGTAGACATTCAGACGCGAGATTTCGTAGCCTCTAACATGGTGTAGCGTAGTCTACAGCGACTTGTCAGTAAATCTTACATCAAGTTTTCTAGTGATTTCGATCAAAATGCAATCATTGCATTGCAATGAAAATAATGCAGGAAGTGTCAAATGATGAACTAACTTCTTACGGGTGATGATAGAGAACGACTATCAATTTCCACTTTACTATTTCGAGTTGCTTATAATATAACCTTGTCAACTGTCACCTCGTTATTGACATTACAAAAGATGATTGTATTATTTTTAAACCTTATCATAATATGGACCTACTTATTTCAAATTTGCTTTTACCTAATGTCCCTTATAGTACCAATTTACATTTATTCACGTTTACGTGTTAACGTATACGGTAGCTTTTGACGATTCTATAGCGCTAAAACTTTTTGCGTATTTGATTAAAATATTTAAAAAAAAATTAAGACTCAAAATTGTTGAGCAAGGTAATTAAAATAACACACCGTAACACTAAAAACATCAATAACCCTCTTCAAAACTCACATATAATGTAGCTCAGTACCATTGAAGTAGGTTAATTCGTTTAAATGTTAGTATACCATAGACAGACTCATACATACATACATACATACACAAACCAGACTTATAATTCCTCTCATTTTCGTCGTATGTTAAAAACAGTGATTTATAGATGTGTAACATAATTATACAATATATCTAATTGCATTTAGCGGTCGCTTACTAATTGCTAGAGACTTGATGACGTTAAACATAATCAAAGCTTAACATGTGGGGATTGATTTGACAGAACTGGCTAATTAGAGAGTTGACGAGCTGCAGTAATGGTCGTCGACAATTACTTTATAATGTCGCTGCGTTTGCAAAGTGCATGCAAATTACGATATTTTCATATATATCAAAATTGCATTGATGGTATATGTGCACGGTTGGCATTAGATATTTGCCAGGTTTGCGATAGGCTTGCCACCTACCATATCGAAGAGACTCAGTGTCTTCGGCTAGTCGTGGGTGCCTTGGTTGTGCCTCTGCTAACCTCTTCGGGAATGTGGATGTGAAGATAATAACATTGTAATATATCTATACTAATATTATAAAGAGGAAAGGTTTGATTTTTTGTGTGTTTATTTGAAATGAATAGGCTCCGAAATTACTAAACCGATTTCAAAAATTCTTTCTTCTTTAGAATGCTACATCATCCCTGAGTGACATAGGCTTTGTTTCATCAAAATCGGTGCAGTTGAAGCCAAGTTACACAGGCGAAGCTGCGTAAAACTGCTAGTTTGTTAATATTATTAGTAGCTCATTATATGTGTTGTATAATAATATATATTAAAAATGAAGTTTATCCAATGCCAACTATGAAAATGTATTTATTGAAAAATATTTAATTCTGTGCTATAATGGAAGATACGGCTTAAAACGTCTAAGCTTTTAGGCGCACTGTTCCCCTGGCGTTAAGCGCTTTTAAATAGACGAGCCGAAACGTGCGTCGACTTACTGTGAGAATATGATACTCCTAAAATACTACAAATTAAATGAAAGTCGTTTTGGGTATAACCTATTCCTGCCGCCATAACGTCATGACATGTTCCGGTTCGGAGAGTAAGGTAGCCGGTAAACTTACTTTTGCTCGAGGCCTAACATCCCGGTCTCAGATTGGCAACGCACCTTTACCACCTTTGGTGTCTCGAGGTGGCGTGAATTTCTTACCATCATGAAATCTGTCTGCTTGTTTGCTTTTCATTATCTTAAAAAAAACCGCTAAATATCTGTGACTTTTGTTTTACCTCAGATAGTCACAATAAACTACGTCATTTATCAAGTTGGCCTCATGGTTCAGGCATTCAATGAACCAATTGTTGTTTTTTTTTTTGCTAGTGATTGTTAGGAGAGGGGTCCAATAGGGGTTGGAGAGGAAAATAGCGTTTTTTAATAGGGATTATGGGAAAAACAGTAGTTTATTTCTGTTCAAACTTTCGCTTTTATTGTCAAGCAATACGAAGTTTGCCGGGTCAGCTAGTAAATTTTAAATTTAGCTTGGGTTGATTTGTGGTAATCCTTGGCACAAATCAACCCAAGCTAAATTTAAAATACTATTTTTATAATAATATTTTTTTTAAATAGTATTTAATATACTACTGATAGTCACTATGAAATACGCCAGTTTGTTACGTATTACTTGTGAGCAACGACCTTTAATCATGACCGTTAATATTTCGAGTGAATTTCATACAAATTATTTCAGCTTACTAAAGAATCGAGCTCTGGTTAATAAATACCACTAAATACCCCTGGACAAATCACACAAATCGAATCTAACCCCAAAGTAAGCAAATTATATGCTTGTGTTATGGGTGTTAGTCAACGATACTATTACATATAAATAATTAAATAGATACCAGAATAAATTTAATAAACACCCAGACCCGGAAATGCAGACATCTAAATGTTCATCACACAAATGCCTGCCCCCGTCGGGAATCGAAACCGAGCCTCGCGGTTGGTCGATGTAGTTAGGCGAGTACGCTAGCCACTCGGCCAACGAGGCGGTCAAATAGTTCGTAAGAACTGGCGGTAGAGTTGTGCTTCAATTTGCTTTGGTAGGGGTCAACGGCTTTACCTTCATGCCGCCTTAATGTGTATGATGTTTCGGCCCGATCAAACATAAAAAAACACCGACAACCCAATAACAATAACTTGAGTTAAATTATTATCTCCAGTGTTCAAAGTACTAAATGTATTTTAAACGTGGTAAAATTGCAAAAAAACTACTTCGAATCCAATTATTAATACATCTGTGTACACAAAAATTAAGTTTTTACCTAAAATTTTCAGGGATTACATCATAAAGCCCAGACTTGGTAGCAATGGGACCGCCTCGGAAGTACGGCTCTTAAATAAAAAAAAGGGTGTGTACTTATGTACACGCGTTAGAAGTTATACTTATTCGGTGTAATAAGATAAAAATCTTTTTAAAAATTTTATTTTTGCCTTATTTTACATTTGTAGCCAAAATAGCACTAACCATAGAAAAAAGGTATATTTAATACATTAAAAGCTTTATTATAATGCATTATTTAGTTAAATAAAGTTTATTTAATATTTAATAAAACTATCACCAAAAATGTTATCTATAGCTAACTTCATCATGTCGGTTTTTCGTGACGGTGTGCGCGCATCGTAAAAATTTACCCTCATCATTTTTTCCTAACGCGCCAAAAGAAGTATAACTTCAAAAAGAATTAAACTTGGTTCATGAAGTCGGTTAAAAATTGATTCTGTGTAATAACTTGCTGTACATTAGTACTATTTAAAGATATATAATTAATCGCCTCTGTGGTCTAGCGGTCCGGGTGTTGGACTTGACTGTATGAGGTCCCGGGTTCGAATCCCGGGTCGGCCAACAAAAGGAAAATTGGATTTTTCCAATTTTCTAATTACAAAATGTTGGTCGGGATTGGAAATGTGCCCGGTTGGCGATAGGCTTGCCACCTATCACATTGTGGGACTTAGTGTCTTCGGCTAGTCGTGGGTGCCTCGGTTGTACCTCTGCCTACTTCTTCGGGGATATGGGCGTGAAGATACTTTTTTTATAATTAATCATTTTGCTTAAATTTAGCTTAGGTCAGCCAATTTAAAAATAAAAGTAAAAATTGTAAAAAGTGTAAATCGCATAATTTAAATAGTAGTACTATATGTTAATTGGAACTTAACAAACTTATTTCCTAATCATGCAAGCATGTCTTTCACACGTCTTTTCTTAGGATATAATATAATTACATTTTGCTTCGTTATTTAAATTTCCCTGTGTTCATATAAAACAAAGGTTAATAACGATTCAAAAATAAATAAAAAGTAAGTATATGAAATGCAATTTACTTGGACGTCTCTTGATCGCGGTGTGAATTTGAACAATTCCAATACTTGCCACATGTGCGGCGATACAGCGGACCCTGACCTTCCCACACGCGATAAAATCGAGCTCTGTACTTTTAACATGAACATTTATCGACTACGAGAAGGTTAAGTCGCATCCTGGCTCGCAAAATGTAAGTGAATATATCGGCGTCGGGATGTGACGATGCCATCACCCGTTATTGATAATGTAGTAATAATAGATCATTCCATGTCAAGTGTCAACAGTGAAATGTAATCACTACATAGTATAAAACAAAGTCGCTTCCTCTGTCCGTATGAAAGAAAGAAAGTAAAAATATTTATTTGCTGAAAATGAGTGTTACAAAATTGTTACAAAATTATTTAAGCGTTTCAACAAATTCTACCAACTTGTGGTGTGCAAATATTTGAATAGGTTTTAATCAAATTACTAATTTTAATTATGTATTGTACTTGTTACATGATTATTTATTTATTTATTTATTTATGTCCCTTTGTATGCTTAAATCTTTAAAACTACGCAACGGATTTTGATGTGGTTTTTTTAATAGATGAATTGATTGAAGACGAAGGTTTATATGTATATTTCATAACCGTGCGAAACCAGGGCGAGCCTCTAGTTATAGTCTTATAAAATAACATGTCTTGACTGACTGATTCATCACCGCTGAGCAATAACTGTTAGAGTTACAGCAATGAAATTTAGTGAGTAGGGTCATTTTATTGAGTAGACATCCACTAAGGACGGAATTTTGGAAATTCTACCCCTAAGGGGGTGAGATGGGAATCGAAACTTTTTATAAAAGACCGTGTTTTTTTAGTTGCAAATATAAAACTTTAATTTGGGCTACTTATTCAAAAATATTAGTTACGTCTTTAAGCGTTTCTGAAAATCCTAGCCCTAAGGGGGTAAAATAGGGGTAGAAACTTTGTATAAAAGTCCTTATTAATGGGTTGTAATCAGTAAATATATTAACTGCCACGCAGGCAAAGCCGCATGTAACAGCTAGTTGCTTATAAATCGTTCTGGCCGCCAGCGTCATACTCCATGACGGATAGTAGCATAGCCGGTAGACTTGCTTTTGCATAGCACAAGATTTTTTTGAGCTGAAAAAACTGCATCGCAATCCATTGTACGGTTTTCACAGAGTTGAAAATTTTACAGTTTCACGGATTGACACATGCAGAGTTCGAATTTCATTTAGACTTTGCAATGACAAGAAGGTATTGAGATTTATTGAATTAATTGACTATATTTGTTCCATATGAATATTTGGTATCTGCACATAATTTGAAAAATTATTCACAGATCAATCTCAACCATTATATCTAAAATACTATAAATGAACGACGTACGTAATACATGTTTATTACGTAAAATAGTTAAAGATTAGGTAAAGTGGGTGTGGTAATCTTCAATTATCCGGATACATTTTAATATTTGCTTTAATAACATTCATGAATCAAGTTTGAATTTAGTAAATCATTGTAGTGACATAGGCTTCATATGAATATCAGACGTCTTCTTACTCTCTAGGTTATCCGTCAGTCATATCAGTGACTGTGAATAAGCTGAACTAAAATTTATCGTGTAGTGGAGGACGTCTTAAAGGCTAAGGAAAAACTTTATTTATTTAGGTTATTGAATAACACTTTGCTCCCCTTTTACGAGCTACATGGCACTTATGTTATCCTCGTCGAGATTTAGGATTCGACTTGCGAGACTTTCATGGTAGGGGCACAGCTCTCGTCGCAAATTTACCGACAAAATTGTTCGGATGTTTGGCAAAAGTATAATATGAACAATTTCAATGGCAGCTGACCACAATAATACCGAGTTTCAAGTGATCGTTCACACGTGTGCGATAAGTAGTTGTCCCTCTAAAAGTCTGATACTTGCTACTTATTACTTTTAGTTGTTTTAAAGTGCTTCGAGTTTTAAATCTATATACCTATTAATACGTGATGCCAAAACTTTGGACCCCTTTTTACGAAAATTGCGCTGACGGAGGAGCATACAATTTGGCACACTTACAGTTTACGTGTAGGTGAAGTGCGGAACGCTAATATTTTTCAATAATGATGCTTATAAAGTTCATTAAATAATTAAATAAAACATTACCCTCACTAATTTCGTACTTTCGTATTTTAAAAACTAACACTGTAATGATTTAATATGTACAATACTTATTTGAAATTAAACTCAAGACGGTTAACCTACTTTGAAGTTAATTCGTGTAATGTGTTCAGTGATTATCCAGCGATTCGTGTAAAGCAAACTATTTCCCGACACTAGAGGGAGTCAGAAAACAAGAGCAAACGTAGTGACATTCATTGGACGCGGGCTCGGTGGAATGGAAGCGGCAGGAAATAACCGAACGTGACGGAACAAGCCTTCAGACTGGTCGACTTCCGGTTAAATGCTCTCAAAGAAAACATCATTAGTTCTAAGATTATTTTAAACAAAGACAAGACCGCTTCGTTTCTTTTGCCGGATCTTCGTAGTGTAGGTTTGAGATATTCAGTTTTTTTTTAGCTATTCTTTAAAATATGCACTATAGAGCATCTTCCCTGTAGCCCACCACCTTATCTATTTCTGACGCCTTAGTGTTCGGCATTGTCATGTTCTCTGTACTTGAGAATAAGGTACATATATGACATTTTAAGCATCTAGCAAAATTGACTGTAAATCTAATCTACTTTGTTAGCGATTTTAAAACTTTGTTTTCAAATGTTTGATTTTAAAACTTTAGTTTGAAATAAAAATACTAAACAAATGTCTCTCTTAAGGCCCCATACTTAGTCAGCCAGAAGAGCCAATCACCCTGTTCCATGATCACTATGAAATATTGCGCTCTAAAGTAAATGTCTTAAGCGACAAATCACTATTTTTGACACTATAAAAGTAATTTGAAAAAAAGTATAAAAACTGAAACACTTTTCTTTCGGTATAGTACTTATCTATGTTTATGAAAAATCTGGTGTCGATATTTTCATAATTGAAGTAGACAGTTGGGTTTTGCTTTCAAAAAAGGGTTAACTTTTTGATTTTTTTTCTATCAAATAAAGTGAAATGAATCGTGTTTTGGAAATACTAGTCTTATAAAGCATAGGTATTCATGTTAATCTTGTGTATTTTTGTCACCAAGATCCATGATTGCTTTGTATGAAGAAAAACATTATACTGCTGACGTATTTTGGCGTATATGGCCCCTTAATATAAATCGAATGCATTTATACTAAAATTAATATTGAAAACTTACGTGAGATTAAAAATTAAATGAAATTAAAAAAACGTTTTCATTTTTAGAATTTATTTTGAAAACTCAATTGCGGTTAAATGGATTTCGACTAATCTGACCATATCTGATCAGAAATGAAATGGCGATCAAATAATTACCTACTAAAAAAAATAATTGGCGCCACCTTATGTATGATCAATTGATATACGATGGTTAATGATTATACCCAGTTGAATAAACCCTGTAGATGTTTACAGTAATAAGTGCCGGCAGATGGCGTTTCCGTGCCTTATCAATCAAGGGCTGCGTCTTGTTCCGGGCAAGGTCGGGTTTTGGTCTACGTGACGTCAGCGCTGCCCCTGTGAATATGATATTCAAGGAACTGCTTCACACTGACCTTCTATTAGATGTTTAGCTAGCATTAGTGTAACCGTGTTGGTCTAGCACCTAAAGGGCTCCGAAAAGTAGCTTAGTTTTGGGAAACATAATTTTTAATTCGGTATCAACATTGAAATAGTTTTTATGTATTTATCTGAGTCAAGAGTCTCCGTAACCGCCATTTGTATGAAAAGGGTAATGAATGTGAAAGAAGAATGTCACGATCGTGAGGTCTGGTACTCGATACGCTCTGCCTACCCCGTAAGGGACTTGACGTGAGTATATTTGTGTATGTATCTATGGTCGCCTACGTGGTCAAGCGGGACAAGTGTTGGATTTGACTTCATGAGGTCCCAGGTTCGATTTCCAGGTCGGGGATCAAAAAAAGAAAATGTAGGTTTTCCAACATTCTGTTAAAAAATGTTGCTCAGGATTGTATGTGTCCGGTTAGCGATAGGCTTGCCACTTATCACTTTGGCAACTTAGTATCTTCGGCTTAGTAATTATTTAGAACATTTTTATTGGATATGTGCACGGTTGGTGATAGACTTGCCACCTTTTACACTGTGGGGCCTATTCTTCGGCTAGTCGTGGGAGCCCTGGTCGTGCCTCTGTCTAACCCATTGGGGATATGGGCGTACAGATACTCATATTTACATACAGTTTAAAGTAGAAAATTCTACATTATTTTTGTATGTGATAGTACCAAGATAGGTGTTTACAGTCTGCCAACGGTACACATATTATGGCAATAACATGTTGTTATTATTTTATTGTAAACCATAAACATGTTTACGTTCACTCCCATTGGTTAAAGCTAATCAGTTTATTGTTTATGTACTTAAGAGCACCTGTCAGAACAAGCGAGACAGATATACGACTTACGTGTTGGTGACATGAAATAGCGATATTTTTAGGGTTCAGTAGCTGAATCGCAAAAATCAGAACCCTTGTAGATTCGTCGCGTCTGTATGTTTGTCTGTCTGTCTGTCGGTCCGTATGTGATAGTCACTTTTTCTGAAACTATGTACTTAAAAATTATCTTTACACCCATATCCCTGAAGAGGTCGGCAAAGGCTAGCCGAAACAACCATGACTAGCCGAAAACACAAAGTCCCACGATGTGATAGATGGCATGGTGTCCAACCGAGCACACATCCAATCCCGTCCAATTTTTTTTAAATTAGAAAATTGGAAAAACCACATAAAAACACGTTCTTGTGTCTACTCTACTATACTGTCGAAACTTGGTAAGTAGATGTTTTCGCACAAAAATGAAAAAAACAAACAATTCAGTTTAGGGAAATCCCATACTTAGAAATTAAACTCAATTTTTTTTTTCATCAAACCTATAATTGTTGGAGCTATCTATGAATAGGTCTTTATAAATGACATTGAAGTTTCTAATATATATTTTTTCTAAACTTAATTGTTTGCGCGAGAACCACTTCCAAATTGGTAAAATGTGTACCCCAATTTCTAAAATAAGTGAATGAAAAAACTAACGAAATATATGATTTACCATAACATGTCAACTTACACTGAAATTTGGTGTGGACGAGATCGGGTTAGTAGTTTTTTTTAAATAATTTCACAAATTATAAACTGCACTTACTCGAGTGGGCAGACACGAGAAAAGAACAGATTTTAGATTATGTTACTTGTTGCTAGCGAACACTTAATGGGTGAGACGGATTCGGACTTGGCTGCTTTTTTATGATGAAAAAAAAATTAAAAATATTTTTATATAAATTATTATTATTATTATTATTTATTCTTTATTGTACAATATAAACACAAACATAAAATACAGAACAAAATATTACAAAACAAAATGTAC
>NJDD01000543.1:805496-822946 GCA_002245505.1 Calephelis nemesis
AATTATTGTATGCACTAGATGTTAACAATTGCATACATCCCTTTATGGATTGGATATTATACAGCATGTATGTATGTAAGGGTAACCTTATATTCGCAATAATCCATCTTCCCAGTATTTATTATTTAGGATTTACAAAAGAGCCGCAATATTGGCGTATCTCGAAGAAACGTTGAATTATTGAAATCCTTCAATAAAACGTTCTAAAGGCTTTATCCCGACAGACCACACATTGCACGCGGCAGTGGGCACGGATGTATTCAGACTTGCGAGCGCTTTGTGCAGCTTGTTAAGCTATATCTTAAATACAAAGGATTCTATTTAGAACGTTTTTAATGAAGTCTTTATATCAAGACTTTTTTAAACATTTTGTCAGTTGTATATGTAGTTCTTGTGCAACAGGCAGTATCTATATATTAATACGTGATGCCAAAACTTTGGACGGTGGACCCCTTTCTGCCAAAATTGCGCCGACGCAGGAGCATAAAATTTGGTACACTTATAGTTCATGTGTAGAAGAAGTGCAGAAAGCTAATATTTATCAATAATATTAATTATAAAGTACTTAAACCAATAAATAAAATATTACCTACACTACCATGCATTTGACACACACAAACAAAATATATTGATGATAACGATAAAAGATCACAGATAGCGCACTAAAAAGTTTGGAAACAAAGTAGTTGGTCTTGAGAAATGAAGATGGCGTTCTTATCAACAAGATATTCAATTTATTCAGACCAACGGGCGACCACTAGCTTTTTTTAAATTCTGCAAATAGCAATGATCTTCTGAATTGGATTTCGTACCAAAGCAGCTCCTCATAGCGAACGCCGTTTTGTTAAGTACTAATACCGTGACCAAGACTGCCAGGTAGAGTTTTACATATTAGAATAGGTCGTAAGACATGTATATATCATTTGCATACACTGGGACGCGATAGTTTTTATAAAATTACAAATGTTTTACAAAACCAACGATGAGTGAAATTACTAATCAGCTTTTTATAATGGCAACATATAACGCAATTAAATATTTTTAACATATGTGAATAAAGTGATGAATTAAATTTTCTATATCGGTTTTGTATGTTTGTCAAAGGACTTATAAATTTGGAATATCAAAGAATTGTAAATTTACGATTAACAGTTCATTCTTTAACATACAATTAGTTAAGTGACAAAAACTCATTTTTCAACTACTTCATTGTTGTGCGTAAAAAACTTCCAAATTTGTATCGTAAGATTATGACGATTTTTTTCTAAATGTAGTTGATACATGAGAGAATGTTTGTCCGTTCATATTGCAAAAGTATAGTAATAATATAATTATATATTTGTTAACCGCATCTGTGGTCAAGGGGTCCGGCGTCGAATTTGACTTCTTAAGGACGCGGGTTCTATCCCCGAGTCGGGCAACCAAAAATTTAGAAAATGTATATTTTCAATTTTCTAGTAAAAATAACGATATATTTATTATTATATACGATAGACTTGCTACCTATCACAGTATGGGACTTAGTGTCTTCGGCTAGTGGTGGGTATCCTGGTTGTGCTCTACTTAGCGTTTCTGGGATATGGGCGTGAAGATTCTTTTTTTATATATTTATAATTATTATTACAATTTCAGAAACATACTTTTACAACACCTGTGGGATATGATATTATTTCAGCAAGCCATCTTGATGTATTCCGTGGATATAACTTCGTAGATAATTAATTTATAGGACCTTCCAGAGGGATTGTCCGCCGTTATTAATGGACCGTGTTTCAGCTAATGTAGAAGTTACCTGCCTGACCTGCTCGGTATTAAAACATTGCTATTACCTCGTTATTTTACTGTTTTTAGTTATAATTAAAAATATACAGGGTAACTTTGAAGAACCGGCCAAATCTTAAAGATAAATCTTGAATTGAATATTGTTGCCATCTTCACGCCCATATCCCCAAATGGGTAGGCAGAAGCACAGCCAGGGCACCCACGACTAGCCGAAGACATTAATTCCCACAATGTGATAGGTAGCAAGCCTATCGCCAACCAGGCACATTTCCAATCCCAAGCAACATTTTTTTTATTAGAAAATTGGAAAAACCCAATTTCGATTTTGTTGCCCGACCCGATGCCAAATTGAAACCCGAAATGTCAAATTGTAATATTTACTTTTATAAATACATATTTTCATGCCAAGTCCCTTACGCGATAGGCAGGGAGTATCAAGTGCTAAAACGCACGACCCTGACAAACCTGTCTGCCTTACATCACATTAATTACCCTTTTCATACAAACATGCCGTTTTTTGGAAACCTTGACACCATCTACTACGAGTCATGACGTCACCAGCTTGCGAATGCGACTGCAGTCGGTGGGAACCAGTTTTATGAATTGTTCACGTTATAACTCATGTCTTATTAATAACACGGAGTAAAGTACTCCAAGGCTCAGCCTATTGTTACATTGTGATATTAAATAAATATCCCTGGACAATTCACACAAATTGAATCTAACCCCAAAGTAAGCAAATTATATGCTTGTGGTATGGGTGTTAGTCAACGATACTATTACATAGAAATACTTAAATAGATACCAGAATAAATTTAATAAACACCCAGACCCGGAAATGCAGACATCTAAATGTTCATCACACAAATGTCTGCCCCCGTCGGAAATCGAACCCGAGCCTCGCGGTAAGTCGATGTAGTTAGGCGTATACGCTAATTATCCACTTAATTTTAGTCCTACCTTAGTCCATGTTTATTATTATTTTTATAAGATGGCTTGTGCTTTGTGTCGGATAAAATTATAAATTGTTTTTTTTTATTTTTTTCATAGATTGTGTGTGTTATCGATTTTGAACCGTTTTTCAAAATTTGGCTGGTGCCTAAACCCTGTTTATTTTGCAGCTCCTGCAAACAATATAAATTCATTGCAACACAGAAAACAGTTAAACATACCAGAAAGTAGACTGTAGTGTACTCTGTTTGGTAAGATTGAAACCATAACTTTATCTATTCTTGCAGCATAGTGTCAGTGCTTGCCACAGTCGTGTTCCATGTTCTAAGGTAGGGCAACGGATAGACCTACATACATGGCTTGCATCTCGTCCATACAAAAGCGAACAGCTTCTATGGACTGTAGACGACAGATGCCTCATTCCATCCGAAGACTTGCCTTGACTACATGTTTCTTCTGGCAGCCGCGGCTTCGTATTTGTGGAGATTACTTTAGAAAAAAAAATGTAGTCTATGTAATCAGTGAAAATGTTAATGGATCTAGTAGTTTTGGAGTCTATTTAATACAAACAAACAAACAAACATTTCCTTCTTTTTTTATGTTATAGAGAGGCAACAAGCAGACGGATTTCCTGATGGTAAGAAATGCCTTCGTCTAAAGACACCAAATGTGGTAATAGTGCGTTGTCATCCTGAGGCTAGGATTGTAAGTACGTACGTAACCTCCTGCGTAAGTAAGTAAACCGGCTACCCTACCCTCCAACCGAAACACGACAATGACGAGCATTGTCATTTTGCGGAAGGAATAGGTTTAGCGGTGGTGCCTGTATGTTCGTTCGAGTCCTTGCAGGACTCTACCATCTAGTAAATAATCCTTATAATATTCATTGTATAGATTTGTTAAATAAAAGTAAACTATCAAAATCTAAAATGCTGAAGGATTACTTAAGAGATAGTTATATAACCCTATTACGTATCGTTAGTCAGTGTCGGTGACACAACGACTAATGGAGACTCGCAATCTTTGTGTTCGGGTTTATACACACTGGCGCAATGACAGCGGCAGGAGTCATGTATGCTCCTATAGATGTATAGTCAGTGGTCAGTGGAAACAGAATTAATGCATAAGCCTAGCTATTTACCCTCGACTACGTTAGTGTAGAATAAGATTGTACCCAAACATTCATCCCTCGTTATTGTTCTTTGAGTGTTGGAATGCGAAAAAAAAGAAACCTTCGATTCAACTCGCCTCTTTAACTAAAGGCATATCAAATGTTATCAACATTAGTTACGCAGTTTAACCATCAATAACAGACTTTCGCATTTATGTATTAGTATGGATACAAAGACTATTTTTCAACAAGCCGTCATGGGACTTGATAAATATCTGTAGTAAGAGTTTTCGCCTAGTCTTTCTCATATTATAGGTGGCAAACAAAATGGCAGCTTAGTTGGTAGGAGAGAATCGTCACTTATAGCCGCTATTCATTTTATCGGTGCCTCGTCATTATGTTAGGAATTTGATGCCAAGTGTACAAGTTATCCTGTTACTCTACTCTCGAGTTGGTAACACGACAATTGTGAGCATTGTCATTATCGCGGCAGTAATACTTTGCAACAACTACAGAGTCACAATATTGTACACGCTGGTGCCTATCCCCATTCCCGGGTTTGCGATGTTTTCATAATTATAGCAGTTTTGTCTTTAATCGGTGGGACTATCTGTGACAGACTGACAGAATTATCCCGACATTTACATCTGTTTCTTTGCGTCGTGGCCTCTATAACCTACAGGCGGTGCATATCTTGAAGTCAGGAGCTGTAAGTGCTTTTTTCCTTTACAAAAAATAATTTAATAGCGTTGAAGTCGCCAGTCTGCATCGTAACGACTAGATAATCTGTTTTAAAGAAGTACAAAATGACAGTTCAACTTTATTAAATTGTGCATTACATTGCAGAAATCCTTCACATGGTGACATGTACATACATAAGTACATGTATGTACATGTTTTCGGTATGTATTTCTATCTGTTATTGTACAGTCTAGAAAGTCTTGTCATTGAAAGATTCTAACACCGAAAATCAGCACATGCACCGGAAAACAGCAAAGTTCCTAGTTTCTATACTTCTTATAGTGGTTGCTTGGTAGAATTCCATTCTTGAAATAATTAATTCACAACACTTGTACTTTCCACAATGTATTTTTTATTTTTAAAGTTTAAACTGAACTGAAGTTGTTATATAGCCTTGATAATGCTTGTATAGCGGAACCGGTTGGCTAAACTATAAAAATAAAAAATGTATTGTAGAAAGTACAAGTGTTGTGAATTAATTGTTTTGCCCTGTGTTGATCCGGGCTCCTTTGTAGAATAGACCATCTGCCTTCCTTGCCAGGCAGCTCGTAAAAGGCAAGCATAGGCTCATCGTCACTAACACCGTGACATCTGACTAGGTGGTAGAGTTTAGCAGCGACTCGCCCGGATATGTGCCACAGCCTTACCTATTGCTGCCGTTATAACGTTATGACGTATTCCGGTTCGGAGGGTAAGGTAGCTGGTAAACTTACTTTTGTTTGAGGCCTAACATCCCGGCCTCAGGTTGGCAACGCACCATTACCACCTTTGGTGTCTCTAAGCGGCGTGAATTTCTTAACATCAGGAAATCCGTCTGCTTGTTTGCCTTTCAATATCATAAAAAAAGCAAAGTTCCTCACGCCCACTAGGCTAACATATAATCGACGCCACTTCGACATCTTAAGAAATTCAACTGGAATTGACAATAGAGTTGGAATGCATTAGCGATTTCGAGAAATTAACAGCCGCTTCTGTGGTCCACCGGTTCGGTTGTTGGCGTTGACTTCATGAGATCCTAGGTTTATAGCCCTAGTTGTACAAGTAAAAGAAAATCTGTTTTATCAATTTTCTAATAAGCCCGAATTGGATATGTGGCCTGTTGGAGATAGGCTCGCCTTCTTTCACATTGTGGGAGTTAGAGAACGGGTGTCTCGTGATTGGACCACTCCTACCATTTTCGGAATAGGGCGTGAAGATACTTTTTTACCAGATTGATGGGTTTATTTGTGTCTGGGACCTTCCGTGCGCATTCAAAATACATTTCATATTTTGCTTTACACCTCTGTGAAACCAGTTACCAACAGCGTTACTTATAGAAAAGAGAACTTATCTTATAAGTACCGCAACGCATTTATGGTGATGTTGCGGATGTCCTAAATGCGGCGGTGATCATTTCCTATCAGGTGACCCACGCCTATCTACCTCCTCTTTTATTTTATATATGTCTCAGGTAAAGATTCATGTAAATTTGATCAACGAATCGTTTTCAGCGTTGAATGCGTCTGTTTGCATATAGCTAATGGACAGTCTTGTACAAATAGTGTCAGTATAATTACTGCGGACGGACGTTGTAACGAAGGCGGGCTATTATCAAATGCTCGTTAAATCTACTCAACGGCTCGTTTTCAGTGTCCACTTGTCGGACAACTACTGAGTTTACTATAAAGCATGTTGTTTATTTAATGTATATCAAAAAGCATCCAATGCCTCGGTCTAGGACGGGGAGTAACATTCTGAAAACATTAACCTTAGCATTAATGAGATTTTTATCAAAAAGTTCTATTTCATATTTTTCATCCTTATAAATGTTCTTAATATTTAAATAATGTAAATAGTTTTCGCTTTCATTTTTATGGAATTGGGAGGCAAACAGGCAGACGGATTATCTTTTGACAAGAAGTACACACGCGCTGATGCCAAACTAGTACTTAATTAATTAATTAGTATAATTAGTATTTTATACTAATCACTACACTATAAAACAAAGTCGCTTCCTCTGTGCCTATGTCCTTTTATATGTTTAAATCTTTAAAACTACACAACGGATTTTGATGCGGTTTTTTTTAATAGATAGAGTGATTGATGAGGAAGGTTTATATGTATATTTTACACCCGTGCGAAATCGGGGCGAGTATCATCATAAACACTTCACTTTCGCACTTTAACTGAGCAAAATTATACAAAATGCCACCAACATTGAATAATTTTATTAAATAAATTGAATGACGTCTATCTTATTCTTCCATCCTGCTAAAACTCAGCATTTGTTTTGCTATCACATCAAACATTCCTAACAGACAACAGGAGCACAAACACAACATTATACTTTGTGGGTAACAAAATCATACAGTATCAATAAAAACATCAATACTCGGGCTACAAAATGGCGGCTAGGCTGTGGACGTACAGCTAGTCTCCTGAATTATGCATTTCAGTTTCAGACGCGGACTCATCGCAGTGTATCCGTACCTCATACATCCAGATGAGCAATAATACACACAATGTACTCACATGCAACGAAATGTTAACAGTTGATTTGGTAGAATAGCTTTACTTTTCCCCGTTTTGGTCCGGGCTCCTTTGCAGAATAGACCTTTTGCCTTCCTGCCAGGCAGCTCGTAAGAGACGAGCATGGACTTATTGTCACTAACTCTGAGATATTCTCCAAAGTGATAGAGTTTCACAGCGACTCGTCCGGGTCGGTACCACCGCCTTACTTATTCCTGCTGCCATAACGTCAGTGCTTGCCGTTGATGTCTTCCAATTGGAGGATAAGGTAGCCGGTAAGCTAACTGTTGCTCGAGGTCTTACATCCCGGCATCAGGTTGGCAACGCACCATTACCACCTTAGGTGTCTCTAAATCCGTCTGATTGTTTGCATTCCAACATCATAAAAAAATCAGATGAGCTTTAAAATTACCGAAACGAAATCGGTCCATCCGTTTATAACACAGCCACAGACAGCACCAACAAACTTATAAACCACCTTTTTTTTCTTCTTTACGCCAATAATTCACAAAAAAATTTAAAAAATGCGTAGACGACTAAAATTGAGCGACCTTTTAAAGTGTACCAGTTACTTGCTTGCAGGTTGGTCCTGGCTCCTATGCAGAATTGAGCATCTGCTTTCCTGCCAGGCAGCTCGTAAAAGGCAAGCATAGGCTTACCGTCACTCACAACACCGTGACATCTGACTAGGTGGTAGAGTTTCGAAACCCACCCGGATTGGTACCACCGCCTTACCTATTCCTGCCGCCATAAGATCATTACTTTTTCCGGTTCGGAGGGTAAGGTAGCCGGGTAACTTACTTTTGCTCGAAGCCTGAAATCCCGGCCCCAGGTTGGCAATGCAACATTACCAACTCTGGTGCTCTCCGGAATCAGGAATATCAATATCAGGAAATCCGTCTGCTTGTTTGGCTTCCAATATTACACAAAAAAAAGTTTAATGGTAGCAGACACAGATAATGTACATAATGTAATTTTAACCAACTTTAGTTAAACAACCAAGTTTATATGTTAGACTCGTATTTTTATTTTGCATGATCGATTTCTCTGTCATTTCTGAACCGGTTTTAAAATTATTTTTACGTTTGAAATCGCATTCTTCCTAGCTGGTTCCAAGACACAAAATCTAGATCTGATAAAGGAATCTTTAAAAAATACCCAAAGTTGGTGTACTTAGATTACATAATTGACTGTCTCGTTGAGAGATTAGCGTAGGTGCCTAACTTCACGGACCGTGGACTAACTCCTAATGAACGAGGGGCTCGGGTTCGATTCCCGATGGGAAAGAATATCTAGATGTATGTATGAATTTATAGGTCTGGGTGTGCGTATTTAATTTATTCTGATGTCTAACAACTAACATGTTTAGCATAATAAATATGTATGAGTATGATTTATCCACATGTCCATCCATATGAGTATGATATAGAGCTATGGTTATTTATTAAAGTTGAATTTTTGCAGTTTTGCTGTACTTTAATTATTTCCAATATTTATTCATATTCTATTGATATTTATTCATCATAAATATACACAACCAATGTTTTTGTTCAACCGAAAAGTATCTTTTAAAAATTAAACATCCGAAAAATATGTAAATCCGTGTTATTTTACGTAACACGCGAACCGTCACAGCGCTGCGAAAACATCGGGAATATTGTGAAAATATTTTATTTATTCATACAGCCGAGTGTCAGTGTGGGCTCTGTATTACAATTGATGTATTCTGCTCAATAGCGAAAGGTCAGACATCATATAAAATAGAATTCGGACAGATCTTTTCCGTGTTAGTCCGGGCTTCTTTGCAGAATAGACCATCTGCCTTCCTGCCAGGCAGCTCGTAAAAGGCGAGCATAGGCTTACCGTCACTAACACCGTGACATCCTACTAGGTAGTAGAGTTTCGCAACTCACCCGGATTGGACTCGTAACGTCATGACGTGTTCCAGTTTGGAGGTTAAGGTAGCCGGTGGACTTACTTTTGCTCGAGGCCTAACATCTCGGTCTCAGGTTGGCAACTCACCTTTACCACCTTTGGTGTCTATAGGCGGCATGAATTTCTCACCATCAGGAAACCCGTCTGCTGCCTTTCATTTTTATAAAAATAATAATAAAACAACAGTTGCCTGGTAACAGATCCATAGTAGCCCTATCTATTAGACAGATTATTGAAATTAATCGTTCGTTATTTGACGTCGGTTGACTGTTACTAAACAGCTGCTTAAAGCATAAAATTATTGTTTCTTGTCTCGTACCTTGGCTAAAGAAAGAAAGAAAGAAATCATTTATTTGCCAGAATAAAGGTGTTCAATGAGTTGTTTAATATTACTTTAGTCCCAATTTATTCTACTCGTATGGAGCATGCAAAGCAAACACATAATGTAAATATATAGACTAGCTAGACTTTAAGACATGCATTAATCCGATCCTTTACCATGTGTTGGTATAGATTACATTCAGTAATTGACATATCGACATCTATAGCGATTTTGGTCTAAAAATTTAGTGATCTTAGCCCTAGGCCTGTATTAGCCACTAGGCAAATGGAGGTGCTGTTCAAAGTTCGTACAAATAATGAATTTACGTAGACGCTAGCGAGTATAGTATACTTAACAAAACGTAAAGATCTGAATGTCTGTCATAAGTACATACGCGCTCTACCCGTCAACAGTAAACTCCGCACTTCAGTTTAGTCTTGAGCCGGTTTAATCTCTCTGATCTCTGATCTGATCTGAGCTGATCTCCAAGACAAGAATTCAAGTTTTTATAATGTTTAAGCTGATGACCAAATCCGAACTAATCTGATAAAAGTTTATTACTTACCTAGCTTACAAACCTTTTTCCTCGCGCAGTGGAAGCATTTATTTGAAGGAAGTAAGGTGGTAGAAAACAGGATATATATAACAAGTGGAATGGAAACTTCCCTGATCACTCCTTCAGTCGTCGGCTATGGAAACGCCTCTCCTCCTCTCCTTTCCGCTGGATTTTTTAATTCGATATCGGTTTATAAATACGGGCCTGTAAGTCACTTCACGGTGTACTGTAATATACCACCAATGAGAAAATAACACAGAAACATTTGAAATAGTTAATGTTACTTGACATTTAATTTGTTGCAAACTTTTCGCCGGCGGGAATCAAAAGTTGAACTGAAAATGAAATAAGGCCCCAGGAGCGGGCCGCGGCCCCGCCCCACACTAGCTTAAGTTTTAATTAAGCTAAACTTTTACATCAACCACTCTTGCACTTAACTTACTTAATGGAAAATATGTAGTTGTTTTACAAACTTAATTACTTAATTTTGCTGTGTAATGTTATGGCGCCATAAAGATACGACACAGATGATTTAGATTACAGACGAGAAAAACATACATATACATACTCGCATGACCCCACGTATGATTCATGCACCTTCACCTAAACATTCACAAACACTCACTTACATTTTCACACATTAATAGCCAAATCAATAGTAGTATAGAAAGAACATATATTTATTATATATTATATATATTTGTCTTCACACCCATATGGGTGGGTACCCCAAAGAGGTAGGCAGAGGCACAACCAGGGCACCCACGACTAGCCGAAGACACTAAGTCCCACAATGTGTTATGTGGCAAGCTTATCGCCAACCGGGCACATATCCAATCCCGAGCAACATTTTTTTATTAGAAAATTAGAAAAACCATTTTCTTTTCGTTGCCCGACCCGGGAATCGAACCCGCTACCTCTTGCAGTCAAGTCCAACACCTGGACCGCTACACCACAGAGGCGACAGAAGGAACAAAAAGTCGAATATTTTTAATGTAATGTATTTATTTAATCGAAGTATGAACCATTGTTATCTATGCACTATTGTCATCTCTTAGGTAGTTTATTGTTTCTTCCATTGAGTTAAGTGAGTTTTTCACTTCGTAAAGTGATCGATGCAAACAGAAAACAAACGTAAACAAAAAATGAATGACGGTTTGGCGAAACACAAGTATATACAGTGGCAATGGCTCTATAAATTCGAATTTAGAATTCCTGACCAAAGAGAAAATTTTTTTTGGAAGTGTCCAGTACGTCAAAAAGCCAATTTCATATGTGAGGACTTAATAGTTGCATGGGCCAAACGTAAACGGTTAGTTAGGCAGGGCATAACTCTGCTATAAGTAGTTAGTAATATCCTCGAAAAATCAGGGGCTACAACCAAGGCACCCGCAACTAGCCGAAGGTATCTAATAATGTACCTAATTTTAAACTTATCGTCAACTTTGCACTTATCTAATCTCAGGCTACGTTTTTATTAAAAACTAGCTGTTCCCCCGAACTTCGTTCCGTCTGTTCAGTTTGTATGGGGAAAATTAAAATATTGTTTTTCCCAGTTTCCTCACAAACGAACAGGATCAAAAGTATCCTATGTCCTTCTCCCGGTTTAGAAGCTATCTTCCTACCAATTTTCAGAATAATCGATTCAGCCTTTCTTGAGTTATAAATAGTGTAACCAACACCACTTTTTTCTTATATATAGATTTGAAATAACATATTATTGAGTTGCTCAACCTGGGAATCGAACAAGAAACTTGTACATGTAGGAAACGCCAAGACTCAACTACTAGACCACAGAAGCGATGATATAATTTCTACTTATAGTCCGCTAGCCCGCATGACAAGAAATAATTATTTACGGAGACTTGGGCGTCAAAAGACTGTCTAAAAACATGTTTAAACGATCTACCAGCTTTTGTTAATACTGTCAAGCAATCAAGTTAGACATTTCCAGACTCGAGAGATGATTGTTTCACGGAGTATGTAATACACGATAGAGAAAATTAGTTTTGGCTTTTTTATCCATACTAATATTAATTTTAGAAATGCTATTGTCTGTCTGTTTCTCTGTTACGATTTCGCGGCTAAATTTTAAGACCTGTTCGGTATGCGTAAAGTTAAATACGACCTGTATTTTTATTTTTTATAGACTAAAAATTTGATAGACTAAAAAATTTGATAGACTAAAAAATTAACCTCTAAAAACCTAAATAGGGAAAGAAAGTTTGTATGAAAATCATATAGAAACTGATCAAAGCTGTTGTCTAAAATAATTATTCTACGCTGACAAATTTGCGAATAAATAGCCAATGTTACAGTTGTAATATGAAAAATGCTAAAACAGTATAAACATCTAAAACATTTAAAACTAATGTTGCTCGCAGCTACGCTAGAATTTCATCGTTAAAGTACTCCCGTGGAAACCCGATTAGATATCAGGATAAAAGTAAACTATGTTACTCTTATGCCAATCTCCACACACACAAAATATACTATAGCAACACTCTCTTGCGACGTGAAAGAAAAATAAACAAACTAACACGCTTTTGTATTTGTACAATGTGATTTTTCGAAACTTGATCAACCGAAATGTGCGGATACTAGACAAGTAACAGGCAAGTTAATTGTACCTCAAAGACATAGTTTTAAAGCTACAACAATCAATTACAAAAACTTTAAAAACCTCACAAACTTTTTAAAAGTATTTATTAGGTTTTCCTGCTTTAAATTGTTATTTTATGCTTAAGCAAACAGCTAAGTATAATTTCTATATTAGACAAGACTAGTTCACAATAAAACACGCAATGAAAAAACAAAGATCCTACAAAAAACAAAAAAAAATTAAAATGCCTGTATTTTTTGGAAATGTGCCGAAAATTTTATTTATAATTATTTGTCTAGTATCCGCATATTTCGGTTGATCAAGTTTAAAAAAATCACATTGTATTTGTATGCAGATTGAAGTGCTACGAGAAGTTAAACATATAAAAGAAAACTACTTATTATTGGCAGCAATAGCACACTATCACGTATTATGCGAAGGCGGATTCCAAATGAAAACACAAGATATAACATTTTCTCATTTTGTTTTATTTTTCTTTTGAAATCCACACACTAAAAATATACAAATATATGTGAGCTTAAGCTTCTATTATGGCCGCCAACACAGAAGCATGGCAAGCATCCCTATATTAATTTGTAACGAAATTTACCTTTCCCACACAAAACCTATTATGTTTTATAATTGGATTCTTTGCTGTCTCGGTGGAACGCTCCAGGGTATGACCGTAGGCTCTGTAGTCAGGTGTATCATACGCAATATGTTTCTCATACACGCCTGATTCACATTTGTTACGGGAAAATTCGTTTAATGCTTTTTAGGTGTATTGTTAGAAAGAAAGTGCCAAAATTTCCATGAATAATAACAGCTGTCGAAGCGCCTTTAGCAATTCTGTTGAGCGCTTATATCTTGATTGTAAAGTCTATTGTATCTCTTATAAACTCTATAATAGAAAACTCCATGCCCTTACAATTGACTCTTTTTTTTAGACAGGTATTGATCTCTAATACATTGAAGACTAATGTAATTGTTTCCCTGTGTTGGTCCGTTTTCCTATGTAGAACAGGCCATCTGCCTTCCTGGCAGCTCGAAAGAGGAGAGAAAGGTAGAACGGGTCATAACCAACTAGACTACTGGTGGTAGAGTGCTGTGCAGCAAGTTGCAAAGGGATCGATCGCTTAACCTATTGCGGTCGCCATAATGACAGTGTCCGGTTCCGGTCCGGAGGACAGGGTAGCCGGTAGACTTGCACCATTGGCCTAACGCTCCGGCCACAGGAAAGCGATGCACCAACAACATTTATGGAGCTGCTGTTATCTCTTACCATCAGGGGAGCCGTAATATGTCGTATTATGTTAAGACTAGCAGTTTCGAAGCTACGTTCGCCTGCGTAACTTGGCTTCTACTGCACCGACTTTGATGAAACAAAGCCTATGTCACTCAGGGATAATGTAGCATTCTAAAGGTAAAAGAATTTTTGAAATCAGACCAGTAGAGTCAGTAGTTTCAGAGTCCTATTCATTTCAAACAAACAAAAAATCAAACATTTCCTGTTTATAATATTGGTATAGACTACACCTAGTCGCTCGGGAGGTCACCACCTCACAGACGTTGTCCTGTCCTGTGTACTGACTCCTAGTTAACAGTGAGGTCATCACCTAACAGACGTTGTCCTGTCTTATTTACTGACTCCTAGTCCACAGTGAGGTCACCACCTAACAGACGTTGTCCTGTCTTATTTACTGACTCCTAGTCAACAGTGAGGTCACCACCTAACGGACGTTGTCCTATCTTATTTATTGACTCTTAGTCACCAGTAAGGTCTCTACCTCACAGATGCTGTCTTGTCTTACTTACTGACTCCTAGTCTCTAGTAAGGTCACCACCTCATAGACGTTGTCCTGTATCACGTATTGACTCCTAGTCACCCGTGAGGTCACTACCTCACAGACGCTGTCTTGTCTTATTTACTGTCTTCTAGTCTCTAGTAAGGTCACTACCTCACAGATGTTAAATTTAAATTTTCTTTAAATTCTTAAATGAGTAAAAAATGTTGCTCTATACATTAAAATTATTTCTTTTATAAAAGTCTTCTCGCTATTAATTAATTATGACAACACAAAGTAAAATTACCCAAGTTGTTTGAACGGAAATGGGGATTCATTTTTATATAATATATAAAATGTAGATGTAATATAAAAGCCTAAAATAGACTGGCTTTCATATCTGACGTCATATCGCTTTATTTAAATATGCTGTTTGAAGTCATAAATTAAATTTGGCTGTAGAAAGGGATTTGTCATACATAATTAAAAGATCTGAGCGGACTGCGGGTGTAAGGCTTTGTGGGGCTCGGATAAGATACAGAGGCTGCGGTTGAATGAACCTTAAAGGGTTTCTTGATATTAATCACTTCATAACCCGCAAAGCGTAGAATACACTCACACGAGGGCAAGGCAGGCCTATTGAATAATTTAGCGTTTTCCTCTGCGAAGTATGTTTTCACTCTCACTTGTAACTCGACGTTTGTACAGCCCTGATGCTTGTACGTACGACTTTGTCTAAGCCAACTTAATTTTAATACTCATTATTATATCGTAATTTACTCGTATTTTTCTATAAAATGTAAGCATTTTTTTCTCTAATACAATATATTATTGTTTTTTAATTAAATTAGTCTAATATCGAATATGAAGATCAAATCGCTGTAAGTCTCTTGCGTCGAAGGCATAAAATATCAACTGCCAAATGTCACAATCTCTATAGACCATCCGAGTTTCATTTAGGAGTTACTTGCTGTCCTAGCGAATTTCGTTTTGCCCGTTCAGTTTAGGAAAAATTGAAATGCCTTTTTCCCTAGTTTCTTCCAACTTTTCGCCACTTAGTTATCATTAAAACGTTTCCTGAACTTCCACAAACGTTTCAAAACCAAAATCTAGTATAGTCGTACGGAAGTTATGCGCTTAGCAACACACAGCGATTTATTTTTAATATAAGTAATAATAATAAATCGTTTTTGTCAATTTCTCAAAAACGACTATTATATATAAAAATATACATACATGTGTATGTGTAAATTGTTGTATGTGTAAAACGAGATTTTTGCATCCTAAATTGGTCTAGATACCAATAATAAATAGATGCATAATTTGAATATATATTATTCGGTCTGTGTATTCGCGAGGCAACTCCGTTCGTGAGTAAACTGCTTTAACAAAGCACAGAGTCTTATTACGTAAATGAAATGAAAATCTCGGCAATTCAGGGTACAAATATGTAATGGATAGCGTTCAAGGCAGATAATTGCACAAATCTGTCATTTAGCGGCCTGCCCTTGCTTCACATGGGTATAAAATAAACATATAAATCTTCCTCTTCAATTACTTTGCTATTTAAAAATGCGTAGTTTTAAAGATTTAAGCATACAAAGGACAAAAGGACAGAGGAAGCGACTGTTTGATACTATTAGGATTATTATTGAAAGGACCGTGTATTTAAGAGTAAATCCCCTTTTCCCTTGGTCATCGCTTTACGCATGAACGGATCCATTTTGCTAATTATTTTTTGTTGTGTTAGTTTTCGTATGAAGAGAAAGACTGGTAAAATTTTAAAGAAAATAGAAAAAATCTGTGTTTTTTTTAAAGTTGTTTCTTCTGTTTTTTTTTTTTAAAGTTGAATATGTTTAGCTGAGTTCCTACCGATGGTAGTATTGCATATCATCGGCCAATTGTCCCTGCAAAAATTATACAAACCGATCTCTCTTTCTCTAAACTTGAATACAGATTCTGCATGCAGGATTACTTATAATATTTAATGGAGCCGTAGCCACTCTACGAACTGCGTAGTGGCTCTACGACGTAGCTTTATTGTTTTACTTGCAGTGTACTATGTAATATTTAGTTCTACCTTTTACTTGTTGAAAGGTAAATTTCTAAAAAATGAATCCGAAACATCTTAGCAATGAATAATTCAAACATTCATCTTCCTTGAGATTGTTTTTAATTTTCTAGAAATACTTTTTGTGCTAGAAATTCTTAAGTAATAAAAGAGAGAAACAGACTTTTTATAAATGGGGCAGGTAACTTCAAAAATACTGGCTAACACATATTTTATTTTTATAAAAAACTGGCAGTTTCACGCAGCTTCGCCCGCGTGTTACGCAGGCAAAGCTGCGTGAAACTGCTTTTAGAGCACCGATTTTGATGAAACAAAGACTATGTCACTCAGGGATAATGTAGCATTCTAAGGGTGAAGGAATTTTTGAAATCGGTCTAGTAGTTTTGAAGCCTATTCATTTCAAACAAACAAACAAAAAATCAAACATTTCCTCTTTATGATATTAGTATAGAAAAGTTAGGTATATACAGTTAGTTTTATACATAAACTTAATCGTCTTTTCAGAACATAGGAATAATGGTTTGTCAAGGGCTATATTTTTTTTACTTGTCCTTCCAACAATGATAAAGATAATGTGACCGTATGTGATTTGATTACATTAAGATGTGTAATGTTTGTACATTCACTCAAGTGAGAGACAGAGAGACCGAGTGGCAAGTGTCAAGAGTCCTACAGGGTCCTGATTATGTATCTCAGTTGCCAACTCAAATGGAAAAGTGTACATCAAATGACGTCATTTGTGTTTGCTATCTCTATTGTATTTCTGTTGGTCACCGGAGATAGCAAATATAAAACACGTCATTTGACAACTATTTGATGTACACTTGTCCATTTTGAGTTGGCTACTGAGATACATTATCAGCCCCCAGGCCTGCCTCGCTTCCTGAATACGCTGCTATAACACTCATGACCCCACGACACATGATTTATCTACTCTTGTTCTCATGAATATCTAAATTTTTATTAAATACCTATTTAAAAAATTAAATACCTAGGCTTATCTTTATACGGATTGGTATTACGGCCCTTTAGATTACTAGCTGTTTGCTCTCGATTTCGTCAGCGTAGTATTAAATTTTCATACAAC
>NJDD01000543.1:822964-838391 GCA_002245505.1 Calephelis nemesis
CCCCGTTCTTCCTCATTAAAGTCCCATATGGGCTGATTTTTTTAAAAAGTAACCTATGTTTGAAATTGGGTCCTAGACTATAAACACCAATGCCACTTTTCGTTGTAATTATATAACTCAAGAACAGACTTACCTATCCAAACCGATAATATTTAGGCTTTGTTCGGAGTATTTTATTGATGGTGCTTTATGTGAAGTTTGCATAAAATCGGTCCAGCGGTTCTCCATTTATCACAGTTTGCCCCGTGTTGGTCCGGGCTCCTTTGCAAAATAGACCATCTGCCTTTCTTGCCAGGCAGCTCATAAAAGGCGAGCATAGGCTTATCATCACTAACACCGTGTCATCTGACTAGGTGGTAGAGTTTCGCAGCGACTCGCCCGGATTGGTACCACCGCCTTACCTATTTCTGCCGCCATAACGTCATGACGTGTTCCGGTTCGGAGGGTAAGGACACTAAAGATGGTAATGGCAACGCACCATTACCATCTTTAGTGTTCTAGGCGGCGTGAATTTCTTACCATCAGGAAATCCGTCTGCTTGTTTGCCTTCCTATAATATGTAAAAAAAAACAGTTTTTGTAACAAATAAATTCAAAAAATGGCGGATCATTTTGTTGATACATATTTTTCAGTCAAATTGAAACTTTTTTCAGTTGTTTTTTCTTTTTTTGTTTTGTTGTGTTATGTCATTCATGCGGTCATATGATTAGCGAAGCTCGCACCGGGCCGCTAGTGCTATAATAAAAACGTTACGGAGAGGCAAAATCGCGTTTATAATACTTAGGTATATATAGTCTCAAGTTACCTGAAACGGTATCTTCTATTGTTTTAACTTATCAAAATTACTTTCATTTCACTTTGTTCAAGCCTTGCCAGTGACGTCCGTAAAAAGTATTAAGCACACTTTTAAAAGTTAGCAAAGTTTATAAGCAACGTTGGTTGACGGCGACAGTTCATTAAAAGTTGGTCGCACTCGCTGACTTTAAGGCTCGCCGCAGACAACCTCAAACACCTGAAACTAAAAGCAAATACAAAGGCAACTAGTGGCCAACTAGTTATCGGTCACTACGGTTTCGTTTCTTTCAAAGAAATGTTTTAGTGTTATGCGATTGGATAAGAAAAAGTAACACTAAAAAGAGTTTTTTTTTATGTTGTCCATACCAATATAACTTGATTTTTGTTTGTTTGAAATGAATAGGCTCCGAAACTACTGGACTGATTTCAAAAATTCTTTCACCTTTAGAATGCTACATTATCCCTGAGTGACATAGGCCTTGTTTCATTAAAATCGATGCAGTAGAAGCCAAGTTACGCAGGCGAAGATGCGTGAAACTGCAAGTAACTTGTAAGAGAGGAAAAGAGCAGGCAGTTCTGGTGGTAAGAGACAACCGTTGTCTATTGACAGGATGAATGTGAAACGCCATTACGCGATAGGTTCTGCTGTACAGTACTAAATAACGTTTGAATGTTGTAGCCTAGAGGAGGTCTACACAAGAATGCGTGAGAAGAAAAAAAAATAAAAGAATGTCATAAAAAAGGAATTTATATTGTACCAAATTAACTGATCATTTATTGGTGGTAGGTCGTAGGTTCTGGGAAAACCTTATACTTGATACTTAGTAGGTAAGGAGAGAGAGAGAGAGGGCCTTAACTCTGGTGGATCCTTGTTCCTGGGCGCTCCACCCCTGCCGGTGTTCCTCCTTTATCGCTCGGAGCAACCCTCGCCGTAGTGAATTCCGGCAAGCTCCAACCGGAGGGAGTTAATATGGTCCGATCTCTTGTAGGATTGTCAGAAAATGGTAGGGCTAGAGCAGTTAACCGTACCGTTGGACCCTAAGACGGGTGTATTTAGGTTTCTCCTTTTTTTTTAACTATTTATAAGTATCTTGGCTGACTGTAGCCTTACGTGACTAGTAATTAATTTAGAATGTGAGGTGACGCCTCGTGGTGATGTGGGCTTATATACTTCGCGCTAATCTTGAAGAGGCGAGGGGTGAGAGGTAACATCGTACGATGCGTTGTTTTTCTGCTTTTTCTAGGAACGTTGGTGGTTCTTATGGAATGTTCCTTATAAGTACCTACAACGTGACAATGTCGGTAATCAAATGCTGTGATATCGACTCAATGCAAACATCAGTCACTCCCTTATGCGCTAAGGTTATCCGTTAACTGATGACTGGTAAAACTGACAACAAAACCTATCATGTAACGAAATTTCGGTTTTTATTCGGGAAACTCAAAATTTAATTTTCTAATAAACAAAAAGTTTAGAGGTGTCAAGGGACACCCGGATGGAACTAATTTCTCCCCCCNNCCTCTCTCAATCTCTGTTAAAGACAGAGAGACAGACGGATACACATGCTCACGCCACGCAGCTTACTATAGCAAAAAGTGTCGTGACAACATTTTGTTAGAATTTTTTCCGTGTACAACGCGCAATAAGGAACTTCGTTCCAGTAACATTTCTTGGAATTGGGCCTCTGTCTACCACCTACCTTTTAAGGGTTACGAGCGTAAAGATACTTCCATTTGTGTGCGATGTAGTGATTCATTTTCATAGATGACTTATTTACATATGTAACGTGTGTGGCTACCCTAAGGCACGTTCCCGCGAGCTAAGGCAGTGTCAGCTGAGAAAACCACATCAAAGTGTGTTGATCGAATATCGTACATTTTCCTAGTTAATCCTTATCGGAAGTGTGAGAAAATGCACTTTGCTAGGATATAGATAATAAATTGTACACTGATGTCGTAGCTTAAGTTAAAATACAATAGATTGATGCTAGATTCTTGAAATGGTGTCGTTGGTCGAGAGATTAGCGTACTCATCTAACTCCACCGACCACGCGCTAGGCTCAGGTAAGATTCCCAACAGGGGCAGGCGTTTATGTGATGAACAAAGATATCTGTATTTACTGATCGGGGTGTTTATTAAGTTTATACTGGGTATCTATTTGAGTATGTTGTCGCTATCAGAATCACTCGAATTGTTGGTACGTTTTGTGAATATTTACCCGGACCATAACCGGGCCATAACTATTCCTGTAAGTACCCGTCAGTATATTAAATAATAAATAAATATACCTGGGCAAGTCACACAAATTGAATTTAACCCCAAAGTAAACCTATTGTATGCCTATGTTATGGGTGTTGTACAGCGATACTAATACATAATTCTTATATATAACACAGGCATATAATGTGCTTACTTTGGCGTAGGGTACATATTACTGTTTCTGGGTTTTCACCGGTATACTGGTGTACCCGGGCCTGAGCTAACTGCATATCAGGCAAGTCAGAATGTAAGAATGTGAAAAAAATTTTGAATTTTCAACAGATTTGCTACATTCATTTCAATCTATGTCTACGAAATGGATCAAATACAACTTGCAAGATTTCACCATGAGAGAGATTGTAAGACGTTGTAAGTTAAATAAAACTAAAATACGTACAATTAAATTAATAGTAGTTGACAAAGAAAGGGTTTCCTTTTTAAACTGGGTTAAAAGACATTTGAAACTGCGTTTTCCAAAGAACGTGCGACAACTTGTGAACTCAAAATACGAACAAATACGTGGTATTTGAAACCTAAAGCTCGTTGTCTCAAGTTTCAGTGCTCGTGTCGCTATTAAACGAGCAAGCCTGATCAATGTTTTATCCAATACGCAGTTTATGTCTACTAACAGATGTGTTTTTATTTTTATAATAAAATGTTTTATTTGTGTATGTAAGTTTCTAATGGCTATAAAGTTTTAATATTTGCTACAAATAAGTTATTGGGTCTACATAATGTGAATTACAATTGTCGTAAATGTTGGTACTTTCATAGGAAAAAAAAACACATAAATGTGTTACCCCATGTTGATCCTAATCTCTTGTGTAGAATAGACCATCTGCCTTTCTACCAGGCAAATTGTAAGAGGCGAGTAAAGGTTCAACGGTACCAACAAGTCCTTCAAATCATCCGGGTAGGGATCCATACCCGTATACCCCATAATGACAGTGACATGTTACGTGACAGTGACAGTGACAGGTACGGACTAAAGGGTACTCGTTAGACTTTTACGATATCCAAAACATTTTGGCCATCAGACCGCGTCACAAACATGTGGTGTCTAAAGGAAACTGTTATCACTTACTTTCAGGAGATCCGTGTGCTTGTTTCCTGTCTCATCACATAAAAAAAATATAAAATGATGATTGAGCTGGTAATTGTCTTTGTAATTATTGTGTGTACTTTGTACGAGTGATAGTTTAAAAAAGCTATCTTCACGCCCACATCCCCCAAAAGATAAGCAGAGGCACAACCAGGGCACCCGCGATTAGCTGAAGACACTAAGTCTCATAAGGTGATAGTGCCACCTATCGCCAACCGAGCACACATCCAATCCAGAGCAACATTTTTAATAGAAAATTGAAAAAAACCGCATTTCCTTTTTTTGCCCAGCCCAGGATCGAACCCGCCCGGGACCTCATGAAGTCAAGTCCAACACCTGGACGGCTAGACCACAGAGGCGATTTTTTAATAATTGTGAAAAGTGTAACACCCAAACACCGCTAATACATAAACTTCTCCGCGTAATTTGAAAACTTTGATTTCTGTAACATCCGTGATAAAGAGTGTGTAGTCACCTTAAGTAATAAAAGAAAATAATTTAATTTAAGGATGGTGTTCGCTTTAAAAATACGTACAGATACAATAAAGAATTATGACACATTGACTGCTGTTTTTGTGAGGAATCTGTATAATATTTATAAATACCAGCTGACCTGGCAAACGTTGTTTTGCTATATAAAATTTTGCTTTTCTAAAGAAGAAAATTAATGACACTACTATCACTATTAAAAAATAAGGTTTGGCGTTAAAAAGGACGAAAATTCAATGTTGTGTGTATTTTTAATACCCAATCATGAAAACGTTAAAAAATGAACCAACTGTCTCACTTATGCTATGGTATAAAAAAAAGGTAGTAATGGTGCGTTGCCAACCTGAGGCCGGGATTTTAGGTCTCGAGCAAAAGTAAGTTTACCGACTTCCTTACCCTCCAAACCGGAATACGTGATGACGTTATGGCGGCAGGAAAAGGTAAGGCGGTAGTACCAATCCGGGTGAATCGCTGCGAATCTCTACCACCTAGTCACATATCACTGTGTTAGAGACGGTAAGCCATAAAAGGCGAGCATACGCCTTTTATGAGCTGTCTGGCAGGAAGGCAGATGCTGTATTCTGCAAAGGAGCCCGGACCAACACGGGGAACAATTTAATTTATTCTAGTCGTTTTGGTGCACTGTGCTGGTTACAAACACTGTGACACTAGGCTTCTATATTATGTTAAATGAATCAACTTGTCAGAATTCAGCCACTTATTGAAAAGATCCGGATATGTAGCTTCACGCATCTGTACTGGTTATACCGCTGTCGTAAAACTAAGTTACAAATGATGTCATAAATAAAGCTTTCGTCCCTTTTTATATAGCTCTCGATATAAATGAAGGTTAGGAACTTAAGTATCTCATATAAGTTTGTGAAGATTCATAGAGCGCCCTTTGACATTACGTCATAAAAATGTATTAAGAGGAAGCCACGTGATGGTAAACGTGATGTATCCTGTGACCCGCGCTTCCCCTTAAGCTTACACGGGTTTGCGAGACCGAAGCGATACGAAGCGAATTCTAAATTTAACTTAAACATCCGTAACATCCTATAAGTGCTAAAAAAATATTGATATATAATATTGTAAATGCGAATTATTGTATGTTTGTTTGTTATTCCTTCACGCAAAAACTGGTGAACCGATTTTCATGAAGTTTGTCACACACATAGATGGTAATTTGGATTAACAAATAAGATAAGTAGTTTTTATTCCGAAATAATGTTCCTGTGGGACCACGTGGGCAACAGATAGTATAAAATCTAACCGCTCCACTATAACTACGAAATAAATATTTTAAATTTGATTTTAAATAAATAAATCTGTCGGGTGTTGGCGTTGAGTACATGAGGCTCTAGGTTCGATTCACGGGTCGGGCAATACAAATTTATTAATTAGTGCTATTTTAAATGTAAATTTTATGCAAGACAAATTTAAGTAAATTAAAGATATTTAAGTAAATTTTATGATGTATTTGTATCTGTCTTGTTACATATATGTATATGTATCATGTATATGTATGTGTTATAGTTATATGTATATCTGTTTTATTTTGTAAATAAATAAATGTTACACGCTTTCACTCATAAAAAAAGTTGGGTCTGTGATAAAAACGCAAAGTTTTAATACAAAGTGTAAAGTTTGGTGGTACGTCAAACACATGATATTGTTATATAAGTACAATATGGGATTATTATGAAGTAGCCAAAGAAGGTTAAACATCAGTTAAGGGCCATCTACAGTGTACCTTCGATATAACAAATCGGAAGGGAACAAGTAAATATTTATTATGTCAAGTAATTCGTTGAACTGTGGTTTGCTATGTTGAGGTTAGGCTGGTCTAAAATTCGTTATAAAGAGGTAAAAAAATAGATTTATTCACCTCAACACCTCTTTTACATTTCTGAGCCATTTCAACTTGAATATTTAACAATACTGACAAGCAATAGTATTTACATTACTTTCCATCAAACAAAAATTATTGTCGCGACATGAAGTACACACTATGAGATTAAGAATCATACATGCGTTGGATCTTTACTTAAAAGTTTTTTGGGTGACAAAATTCGTTAATTAGAGGTATTTATACTTTCTTTTGGTAGTTGAAAATTCTTTATAAAGAGGTTGTTCCCAAAACTGTTCTTAATATAAAGGTATATTTTACAATTCAAGGGGATTACGAAGAATTTGTTAAATCGAGGAAGTCGTTATATTGAGGTACGTTATATTAAGGTTGCACTGTATATAGTGTAGTCTATGGTTGCAATGTAGGAATCTGTATAATTGTATTAATTGATCTGGTTTAAAAAATGACTGTTTAATTTAATAATATACTTTTTTTTAATAATATTAAATTTCAATTGAATATTTTTTTTATGATATCGGAAGGCAAACAAGCAGACCTGATGGTAAGAAATTCACGCCGCTTAGAGACACCAAAGGTGGTAATGGTGCGTTGCCAACCTGGCATTAAACCAATATAATTTGAGTTATAAAATATTTTGTACTCGTCTGCACCGCGGACCAATCGGAACACTAGCTTCGAATGAAAAATGACGGATGATTAGTTACTATACTCTTTTTCTTAAACAAGCGGGCACCAAAAGGAACTGAATTGTTATTGGTCACACATAATCAACATAAAGTTAATTTCAATCAATCAGAACGCGTCCTTGCAATTTGACAATGAGACCCAAAGGGGTAGTGCCAATCGCTACAAACGCTACATCTCACTCTGTCAGTATCGGAAATATGCGAGGGACATACTCAGTACTCGTTTGTTAAAATAAATCTCATATATAAAATTCTCGTATCACAGTGTTCGTTCCCATACTCCTCTTAAACGGCTTGACTGATTTTCATGAAATTTTGTGATCAAATTGAGTAGATTTGAGAATCTAGGCCAACCTCTATTTTTTATAACCCTAAGTGATGAGGGTAAATCTTTTTCATACCACTTAGTGATAAGGGTTACTCACCACAATATTTTCATAGCAGAACAATGTCTGCCGGGTCAGCTAGTAGACTATAGTAATGTAATCGTCTACTACGCAGGCCAAACTACGTGATGGGTCAGGCTTCATTTTTCGAGACGTTTAAACCTCGACCAAAAAGGCGGTCGATTGAAAACACATGAATTCTACTTCCACGTAATCTAAAGATCTTATCTCTAGAGTTAATTTGGTTATTCATGTATATTTAAAGTCAAGAAAAACTTTCTACCGTGGTTTCGGTGGAAGTGGTAAGACTTTTCGTAACTTGACTGTACCACAAATTTAATATGCCTTCTAAAAGTGCTGTATATAAAGCGCCATGCAACTCAGAGTGAGTTGAAAATGCTCAACTTGGCAACTCGGGGTAAGCCTCCCAATACATGCATATTTTTGAAGTGAAAATTTCTTTAGCGGCGTTGCGTACTTTTTTGGAATGGGTAAAAACTTCTAAACTCGCATCAGGACACGTAACCTGATCGAAAATTCGTAAGATGGCGCAGGCCGCTTGCGCGAATGTTCGCGTTGTCATGTTTGTTGTTAGCGCAGCAAATGAATATTGTATTCTACCACATAAATGATAGTACTGTCATACTAATAATTAAAGAAATTCGTGCAAAATTATTCCCAAACCATTCCAAAATATTAAAAATGCACAACGTTAATGTTAAATTTTTATTTCTGCCGGCACTCCCAGAGCGCAACTCGTCGTTTTTTGGAGGTTTATGTGGATCTGATGTAAGTGTAGATCTCGATACAAACTTTCATCGAAAATAGGACTTTTGAAATATAGTAACTCTTCAAATATTTTGTCATTCATACAAACGCCATGAAAAATCACATTTTGTAGATTCAAATCAAATCGATCAGAGAGAATCACGTTTAGCACCGGCTAAACGTATAAACAAATTCAAAGGTAGTGCAATAAAAGAGTACGTAACTGAGTAAATAATTTCTCTCGAACTTTGAATGAAACTCACGCTTTGAGTTTCTCTCGCTGCCATCGCGGTTACTACTACTAAATGTTCTCATTCTGTCTACCGTAATTGATTGACGAGTTTCCTATCATATGTAAGTAATGTAAAGGCATGGCAGGTGTGACAGAAACAGAAACATGGGTCCATGTATGCTAAAATACGTCAGCAGTATAATGTTTTTCTCATACAAAGCAATCATGGATTTAATTGAAAAAAATACACAAGATTAACATTAATATGCTTTATAAGACTAGTGTTTCCAAAACACGATTCATTTCACTTTGCTCGATAGAAAAAAATCAAAAATTTAACCCTTTTTTTGAAAGCAAAACCCAACTGTCTACTTCAATTATGAAAATATCGACACCAGATTTAACATAAACATAGATAAGTACTATACCTAAAAGATAAGTGTTTCAGTTTCTATACATTTTTTCAAATTACTTTATAGTGTAAAAATAGTGATTTGTCGCTTAAGACGTTTTTTTTAAACCGCAATACTTCAAAGTAATCACGGAACGGGGGAGTGCGGCAATTGGCTCTTCTGGCTGACTAAGTATGGGGCCTTAATGCACACAAACGTGATATTTTTGGGTTTTACATTTCACTTTTGAACAGAAACTATCGTCTTCATACTACGATGAAAATCATAAAATATAGAGGTTCTAAACAATATTTTTCACATTATTCTCTCTCATATTTCACAGTCAGCCTCCCGGGAAACTGTTTACGTAATTTTTCTTATATAATCAGCTCTTCACTTTAACGTCTTCTGCAGTGACGATGAGGCAGTATGAGCTTTTTTACATAGAGTAATGATGATACAGAGGTTTTAGTTTTAATAGGATGAAACTGTATCCACAAACATACATAATAAAAAAAGTATCTTCACGCCTATATCCCCGTAGTGATAGACAGAGGCACAACTAGCCGTAGTCACTAAGTCCCACAATGTGATAGGTGGCAAGCCTATAGTCAACCGGGCGCTTATCCAATCCCGAGCAATATTTTTTTATTTGAAAATCATAAAACCAAAATTTTCTTTTTGTTGCCCGACCCGGGATACGAACCTTGACCTCATGCAGTCAAGTCCAACATCTGAACCGTTAGACTATAGAGGCGATAATGTATGTCTTATTCCAGTCCAGGTTCGCTGAGTAGTATATGCCATCTGCCTCCTTGTCTGGCAGGTCGTAAGAGGCGAACATAGGTTAAATGGGTCATTACCAACAAGACCATTCATGGAAGATTGTCATTCTGCTACTCCTCGTCCGTGTATTGACCCACCGCGTATCATGACAGTTTTATGTTCTGGTCGGGAGGGCAGGATATCTGGTAGATTTCCAAAATTCGCCTAATACCCGGTTACGGTACAGCGACGCATTTAAAGCATCTATTGTGTTTATAGGCCATGGTTATCTCCATCAATACAGCCGTGTGCTTTTTCGCCAACTCACTACATAAAAAAACACATCCATGGTGTAGATACGTGTCGGTTAAATCTTACCATCAGGTCAACCTCCTGCTCCATCTCCATTTTATGACCTAAAAAATAAAAAAGTGTCTATTGATAGCTAGTCTGTAATTGCACTCTGTGTTGTTTGATCTAACCAGCAACTTGACCTCCAGGCTTGAGACAAATGATCTGTCTCTCTGATTATCCTGTCATAGACGTATGTTTTGCAATCGGTGTCACCTAGTGTGACAAGCTTACAGCCCTAGTATTACATTACGCAGCGTATGAAGCTTAACTATCTTCAAGCCCGTATCCCAGAAGAGGTAGGCAGAGGTACAACCATGTCGCCTATAACTTGGACAAAAGTACTTATTCAACATCAGGAAACGTTGTTTAGAACATTGAAAAGTAGTACATTTTGAGTTGCACACCGGGGAATCGAACCCTAGACTTAACACAGTCAACACCAGCATCGGACAAGACGGAGCAAATTCTTAACAAATCAGAAACCTACACTGAGTCTTTCATATTAACAATGTCTCGAAAATATGCAAGTCAAAGCTGTTAAGTATTCACTATAGAATGCATGAGGAAGTTCCAAAGGAAATTTCTCGCTTGCAATATTTAAAGCTAGATAATGAATAAAGTTTAATTCATCAAACAGAGTCAAAAGTGCATGATTATATTCTCACGGTCTTGTTAATAAATATAGTACTTCAAGGTTTAAGTTGACCTTATGGTCTTGATTACACTAATATCTAGTATTATGTTAACTAGGACCTTGTAGTACTTAAGTCTATGTTTATTAAAAAGACTAACAACCGCACTCAGATACTGCAATAAACATTTAATCTATAATTAATTCACAATTTTGCACAGATAATGTTGACTTAATGACTGGTTGAAATATAGTTGGAAGTTTCTGATCGCTATAAGGAAATTATTCTCCTTAAATCCATAACGGCGAAACTTTTTGACGATGGATATAGATATTCTTTCTCGCAAAAACCACAACAATTTAAATGAAATTGGTAGTGATGTAGTTTGTACATGATTATAATAAAAGATATTATAAAGATTTTCATCACATTGATACACGGGCGAAGCCGTTTGTGGAAGACAGTATCCCGTAATCGTAGGGCTTATGGGACATTTTTATGTACATAGTAGTAGTAGTACGTAGTTAATCGTTGCCTACTAGACGAGGTGACACCCGTCGGTTAAAATATGCTCATTTTCAAAAGTCCGTACATAATTTTACATATAAACTGTTCGCGAATTTCCTCTCGTTGAGATACGATACAACGTCCAAAAATCTAAAGTAACATGTAAAAAAGTTAGTTTTTTTACGCGGAATTCAGCAGGGTATGAAACTAAATTCGCAGAAATGAAATTTTATAATAATGAAGTAATGTAAAGTATTTTATCTTGGGTTCAAATCATACTAGCGCAGAGCCGAAGCGCATCGAAGCGTCAAATTTCTCACAATCAAATCAAATTGCACGCGCGCACGCGCGAATTCCCTCGAATGCGCGTGAATTTGCGCGTCTTTTTTTCCTTGGGAGAAACATGTGCATTCAATTGTAGTGATAAGGGTGAATTTGCTATATTAAGTTTGGGATTGACATTTCGATTCGCTTCGACTATGCGCTAGTATGAATTGACCCATATTCTTTCTCTGAATTGTATCTATATATTTGTGTATGCTTGTAACACTAAGTGATACCTATTGCTCAACTATTGTCTATGACAGGATAATCAGAGAAACCATTTCTCTCTACTCTGGAGGTCAAGTTGCTGGCTCAATAGATACTTTTGTATTTTTAGGACATAAAATAGAGATCAAGCGAACGGTTGACTTGATGGTAAGTTTTAATTGTCTTTATCGTGACATTTTTCGTTTCACCGAGTTTTAACAACGATTTTAAAGGATATTGACTAAGTAATAGTACTAACGTACAGAAGATGCACCGACGAACAACGTGCAAGCAATCTTGAACCTTAAGACGTGCAGCAAAAGGCTCATATTGCACTAAGTGAGTAGACCCGATTTACTTCAAAACCAACTTATGTCAACGGTTGAAGGCTCGTATGAAGCTGAACGGAAGCTAAAATAAGATTGCGCTATGACTTTAGATAATATGTTTTCTGATTTTAACATGATATTCTGAGTGAATCCCCTATGACTTGACACAAACTTTTCCTGTCACAAATACTTTCCCAACACTCTCTGCGACATATACAATATCGTTAAATAATAAATATATCTCTGAGTGTCGTCCCAAGCGGTTACTCAAATATTCCATTTACAAAGGAGATCGAGATCGGTATGTCATGCCTCCGCAAATACTCTTACTTTATTCATTCGTAACACAAATACAGACATAGTGCAGATTATTTTGCAGGATTCATTGTAGAGGCTTTGTATGAGCACTATAATTTAAATACACATACGATATTTATAGTCAACTATATCCCCGTCTTGGTCCGGGCTCCTTTGCAGAGTAGACCATCTGCCTTCTTGCCAGGCAGCTCGTAACTGTCACTAACACCGTGACATCTGACAAGGTGGTAAAGTTTCGCAGCTACTCGCCCGGATTGGTACCACCGCTTTACCTGTTCCTGCCGCCATAATGTCATGACGTGTTCCGGTTTGGAGGGTAAGGTAGCTGGTAAACTTACTTTTGCTCGAGGCCTAACATCCTGGCCTCAGGTTGGTAACGCACCATTACCTTTGGTATCTCTAGACGGTGTGAATTTCTTACCGTCAGGAAATCCGTCTGCTTGTTAGCCTTCCAGTATCATAAAAAAAAACTAAATATTTCCTGCGGGCTACACCTGCATATTTAATTTAGTAAGCTTTCAATGCTGAATCTGTTTATATTTAAAAGTATGTTCACGCCCGTATCACCGAAGACGTAGGCGGAGATATAACCAGGTCACCCACATTTAGCGCGGGACACTATGTTTTGCAATGTGGTAGTTAGCAAACTTATCGCCATTCAGAACCAAATCCAATTCCGGGCAATGATGTACTTATTAGGAAATTGATAAAACATTTTTCTTCTTGTTGCTCGATCCAGGTATTGAACCCTAGACCTCTTAAAGTCAAGGTCCTCAATACAAGACCGACATAAAAAGTAGCTAACATCTCTCTTTTAAAACGGCTTTGTATCCAGGGGAAATGTCAAGAGTCTCCGGAATTGGTGCGATTGACGATTGTATGGAAAGGGAATGAATGTAGAGGAAGCCAGGTGAGTCTGCAAGAATCGTGACATTTGGCACTCGATACTCTTTGTCTACCCCGTAAGGTATATGGCGTGAAGATATAAATATATGTTTGTATGTAATATTTATAATATGGATCATCAAACGTGTGAGGTTGCGTTTATTTCTAGGTGGGTTTCAGTTACTAATTTTAACCTATAAATAAATTGGTTTTATTCTACACCAGCTGATAAAAACTAAGCTATGTGTCATTCTAAGTTACCCCTCTATGTGTGTGTCAAATTTCATGAAAATCGGTTTAGCAGTTTTTGCGTGAAGGAGTAACAAACAAACAAACATATGAACTCCCGCATTTATAATATTAGTAGGATAATAATATAAAACCAGAAAATGATACTGACGATAATAAAAATACATGTTTACTTGATCAAGATATTGTAATGCGTATTGTCTGCTTTACTAATACTTTGTGTGTAATCATGCTGAATTAGCGAAATAGTATTAATGCAACTGCAAGTGCAAGTAAATTCAATCCCTATAAACTAAACGACAAAGTGAAACATTTACTAAACACTTGTTGACCACTTGTATATCCACGAAAAGCGATCAGTTTTATACATATCTGAAAAAAATGTTCCATTTCGAGCAGATGTCAAGTTGTTTCGGGATTTGGAATAAAATGTCCCTTGCATGTTTAGTCCAGACATAAATACACCGTTGATTAATTAGTTTTATTTAATACGCCATAACTAATGCGGGAATCACTCCAACGTTGCTAGAGCCTTCAAATATTTATACTTATTTTATATTTACTTTAATCCCTGTCGTTGCCATATATCACATCAACTTTAGCCGTTGTATCTACTGGGTCAGCCTGGTATTAGAGTATTTATTACAATGTGATACAGACTATAACATCAACTATATTTTACTCCTACGTTAGTCCATGTTTGTTAATAAGACGGCAAAAAGTAGATTATAAATTAATGAGGTATGTTATTTATTTCAGGGTATATTCCGATTGGCGTGCGAACACGTGATCAGGACCATGCGCCGCGGTCGTGAGACCTTGCTGACGCTGCTGGAGGCTTTCGTGTATGATCCATTGGTGGAGTGGGGCGGCGGCAGACGGAGACGCGGGTCAAGACACGTGAGAGCCGCCCGCGCCATGCTGGCTGTGAGGGTGCGGGAACTGAAGCATACCGCCACCGAGACCACGTAAGTTGGATGATAGTCGAATACCTGTTTGCATATCAACATCATCATCAAGTCCAAAGGAACAGTCGCCGTATATGCATCTAATATGGCCATATATCTGTTGCCAGTGAATAGGATGGAAGTATGTTGGTGAACAAATGGCGTATCTTTTTGTCCAAAGGTGTGACGTAGCTTGTTGCGAAATTGTTGTAGATTATCAAACTTGTTGTGAAATTGAGGATGCTAAGCTATATCCCTACCAAGACTGATAGAGCGAAGTATGAATTTTTTCATGATATTGGAACGTAAACATGCAGACTGATTTCCTGATGGTAAGAAATTCCCGCCGCCTAGAGACACTAAAGGTGGTAATGGTGCGTTGCCAACCTTAGGCCGGGATGTAAAAGTAAGTTTACAGCCTATGCTCGCCTTTAAGGCAACACGGGGAACGCTAACACTGACTATAAACTTATGGTTTTATGCTACTTAAGTTGCTTCCAATAGGATTTGTATATTCGCATTCACTTCTAGAAACTGGTTAGGGACCACACATTGTGCTACGGTGTGTCACACCAGCAAGTCTATGAAGTGTAATACATTATGTAAGGACCAGCTAACTGAATTGGAGTTACTTTCTTGTTTTTAGGCGAGACAGCAAAATGTTTTCGAGTTTATGTCATAGACCTGCTGATATTAAGTTTACTCTGTCTTACTCACTCTAAATATAAATGCTATACCGCCTAAATATAAATGCTCATCTTTGTAAAATCCCACCTTTAGGTAGCTAATGCACCAAATATGTTTTGTTAATATTTGCGACAGTTTATGTTATCACTTAAAAATAATTGTTGCTTATGGCATCCAATATTAGAATAAAGATTAAGGCCCCATACTTAGTCAGCCAGAAGAGCCAATAACCGCACTCCC